>WNWK01003189.1:0-176294 GCA_009830355.1 Cherax destructor
TATGTGTGTGTGTGTGTATGTTTGTGTGTGTATGTATGGTGAATAGTAGTGGTGAAATTGTGTTATGGTGTATGAGTGTGTATGTGGAGTTTGCGAGTGACAAGTTGTCTGCAGTGCTTCTCTACCTGGCCTGCCCTGACACACCTGACCTACCAGTTAATGTGTGTGTGTGTGTGTGTGTGTGGAACTATATGTGTGTGGATTTATTGTGTGAAAAGTAGTGGTGAAATTGTGTTATGTGTATGAGTGGTATTTGAGGTCTGCGAGTAACACGTAGTCTACAGTGCTCCTCTACCTGGCCTGACCTGACACACCTGATCTACCAGTTAATGTATTCTATGATTCACCTGTCTGCTCGCCCTTTTCTACTAGAAATTACCAATTGCTATTTGTTACTGAGTACTTGATATCCTATTCCTTATCTTACTATGAGAGTTGACCGTTCACAATCAGCTTAGCGGTTAGGTAATTGGAACTTACTCCCGACACCCTGAAAACCACGCATAGGTGAATACTTGATGCGATGCAGCTGTCCAGCGTGTAGTATCCTGTAGATTGTCCAACTCGATGTGATGTTCTGGCGTATATCCACTTTCGTTTCTTGTCGATATATAATATAACCTATTCACTGAATTTCTTTCGCTTGTCACATATTAATTTCACTTTATTATCTAGGGTGACACACGTGGCAACGTCGCCTGGAGCACACTAGGCCCACTGATCCCGCCTCCAAATATTTATTTCTAGATCACTTATAAAATTATGGCTCTCCCCACACTTATGTGGCTCAGGGCAACTCGTAAATCACTTCAAGGGTTGTTCACTACCCTGACACACTTGATAACCCCTGCAGTACCCTGGTGTAGCCCTCAAAAACACTTATTTGCACAGAAACCTACAAGTTGCGACTGACCCGCACGGCGTCAGTCGTGATGGATATGTGGAGCAGCGGGCCTCCAGCAACTACAGCCTGGTTGACCAGGCTAGCACCAGAAGAGCCTGGCCCATGGCCGGGCTCCGGGAGTAGAAAGACTCGAAACTGAGTCAAGACATACTTCAGCCTTGCTTGTAAATGCTGCCAACGATATATCCTGTCAGGACGTTTATCAATGAAAGGTTTTCTTTGAGTGTCCAGCAGTGTGTGTGTGTGTGTGTGTGTGTGTGTGTGTGTGTGTACTCACCTAATTGTTCTCACCTAATTGTGGTTGCAGGGGTCGAGACTCAGCTCCTGGCTCCGCCTCTGCACTGTCCGCTACTGGGTCTCTGCTCTCCCTGCTCCGTGAGCTCTATCATACCTTGTCTTAAAACTATGTATGGTTCCCGCCTCCACTATATCGTTCGCTAAACTATTCCACTTCCTAACTACTCTATGGCTGAAGAATTGCTTCCTAACATCCCTCTGACTCATCTGAGTCTTCAGCTTCCAGTTGTGTCCCCTTGTTTCTGTGTTTCCTCTCTGGAACATCCTGTCACTATCTACCTTGTCGATTCCCCGCAGTATTTTGTATGTCGTTATCATGTCTCCTCTAACCCTTCTGTCCTCCAGTGTTGTTAGTCCTATTTCCCTCAACCTTTCTTCATAAGGCAGTCCCTTGAGTTGTGGAACTAACCTTGTCGCAAACCTTTGCACTTTCTCTAATTTCTTGACGTGCTTGACCAGGTGTGGGTTCCAGACTGGTGCTGCATACTCTAGTATGGGCCTGACGTATACGGTATACAGTGTCCTGAATGATTCCTTGTTAAGGTAACGGAACGCTAATCTTAGGTTTGCCAGTCGCCCATATGCTGCCGCAGTTATCTGGTTGATGTGTGCTTCCGGAGACGTGCTTGGTGTGTGTGTGTGTGTGTGTGTGTGTGTGTGTTAGTTTTGTGCGTGTGTGTGTTTATAGTCACATCTCTTGAAATTATTGTACAGTGCTTTACATATCTATCAACCTTACATCTACCACTACTACTTCCACTACCAGTATTACCTCTACCACTGCTTCTCCACTTCTTTCTTCCTCTCTTTGTACCGTTCCTGTCCTCTCCTATATATACTGGCTCCCTCACCTTCGTGTCTCAGTGTCACTTGTAAATGATTCAAGTCTGACGGAAACGTCGTGGTAAGCTCCCCTCTCCTATGTGAGGGTTATTTGTGTATTGTTCCAGTCACGGTATTGTGCCTTTTTCTTCTTTCTCTTTCTCTGTTCATCTTTGCATAGTAACTGCTGCCTCTTCTCCATGTTCAACATGGTTCTTCATGGCTAAATCTCTGCTTGTAGGTCTGTCTTGAGACGGACCTGCACTGGACAAATACAACCTACACAACATTCTCCACCCTATATATACACTCATGTACTCTTTACCCAGGTAGATCTGTTTGTGACTTGATAAAACCCACTGTGTGGGCGAAACGTAGTCAATAAAGGATCGCACTATACTGCGTTTGTCTGTATTTTTTTTCCATCGTGTCGGTATTTTATACCTTTTATCTCAATCGACTTCAAGCAAGTACATTGTTATTGTTGCTGTGTCTTTCATTACGTCCCTGACAACCATGACAGTCTTGTACTGTTCGATGGTTCGTGGAAGTTACCATTAACCTCCTCTGCTTAAGGGCCACGCCAGTTCCCGTTTTCTAATGTTATTTTTCCGCTATAATCTACCTTGTCCATAATTACTATAATAATAATAATAATAATAATAATAATAATAATAATAATAATTTTTATTTGGACA
Source organism: Cherax destructor (assembly GCA_009830355.1). Classification (NCBI taxonomy): domain Eukaryota; kingdom Metazoa; phylum Arthropoda; class Malacostraca; order Decapoda; family Parastacidae; genus Cherax; species Cherax destructor. The sequence goes on from WNWK01003189.1 coordinate 2,722, forward strand.
TGATACAAAGAATTACATTTGGTTATTTAGATTACATGAGGTGTACATGCCAAAAGCCCCTAGTATGCAGGGCATTTTGGGCAGACTTAATTGTCCTCAAAGATTTGTTAAGTGACACCATGAATTAAGGAAAGTTCCTAGACTTCACCTTACGAAAGCAGACAAAGCAAATGCTATAGTAATTACGTACAATGTAGTTTACAGGGGAAAAATAAACACATTAGGAGACAGGAAAATTCAAGCGCCTCTTAAAGAACCTCCTTCATTTTCTGTGTCCGCGTCGCGCCCAGACTCCTCGGTAATTTCATTATGATTTAAAGTCTCTCGCAATCTGCAGCTCCGCCTTCGTTCTTGTTGCTCTTTGTGCTGCTTCCTCCAAGAGCTATGCCGCTGCTCTGCTGTTCTCCTCGTATTCCTCTCTTCGTTGACTGCTCTTCACTACTACCTTCTGTTTTCATTGTCTCTTCTGCGTCGTCTAGAACTGCGTTTTTTTCCCTGTAGTTCTTACTTTCTCATAATCGTTAGGTCCAGTTCCCAGCCTCCTTGTAGCTACTTGTAGCTCCTTGTAGTTACTTGTATCTCTTTGTAGTTCCTCGAAGCTCCTTCTAGTTATTTGTAGTTACTTGTAGCTCCTTGTAATTACTTGTAGCTTCTTGTAGCTACTTGTAGTTACTTGTAGCTTCTTGTAGTTATTTGTAGCTACTTGTAGCACCTTGTAGTTACTTGTATTTCTTTGTAGTTACCTGTAGCTACTTGTAGCTTCTTGTAGTTATTTGTAGCTACTTGTAGCACCTTGTAGTTACTTGTATTTCTTTGTAGTTACCTGTAGCTACTTGTAGTTACTTGTAGCTTCTTGTAGTTATTTGTAGCTACTTGTAGCACCTTGTAGTTACTTTTATCTCTTTGTAATTACCTGTTTATCGTCACTATCTTATCAGTATATAATACTGAGAATATGGTGTATAAGACACGTATAACACCTGGGTGTGTTTAAGAGACATCAAAGACACCTAGGTGTTGCATGTGTTTACTGCCTCGACCTTATTGATACTAGAGCAGCGTGTGTGTGTTGCCTTGTGCTCTGATTTTTTTTTCTCTCATCTTGGAGATATTAGTCAGGCTGACCTGTCTTACACAAGCCACTGGTTTTACCTTTTTCGTGGTCTGTACTCACCTAATTGTGGTTGCAGGGGTCGATACTCAGCTCCTGGCCCCGCCTCTTCACTGGGTTTCTTCTCTCCCTGCTCCATGAGCTTTATCATACCTTGTCTTAAAGCTATGTATGGTTCCTGACTCCACTACATCATTTGCTAGATTATTCCACTTCCTGACTACTCTATGGCTGGAGAAATTCTTCCTAACATCCCTTTGACTCATCTGAGTCTTCAACTTCCAATTGTGTCCCCTTGTTTCTGTGTTCCCTCTGGAACATCCTGTCACTATCTACCTTGTCGATTCCCCGCAGTATTTTGTATGTCGTTATCATGTCTTCTCTAACCCTTCTGTCCTCCAGTGTTGTCAGGCCGATTTCCCTCAGCCTTTCTTCGTAGGACAGACCCCTGAGCTCTGGAACGTGCTGTGTGAAGCAAGTCTTGTGTGATGGTCTTGTGTGAAGCAAGTCTTGTGTGAAGCAAGTCTTGTGTGATGGTCTTGTGTGAAGCAAGTCTTGTGTGATGGTCTTGTGCGAAGCAAGTCTTGTGTGATGGTCTTGTGTGAAGCAAGTCTTGTGTGATGGTCTTGTGTGAAGCAAGTGTTATGTGATGGTCTTGTGCAAGCAAGTCTTGTGTGATGGTCTTGTGTAGAAGCAAGTCTTGTGTGATGGTCTTTGTGAAGCAAGTGTTGTGTGATGGTCTTGTGTGAAGCAAGTGTTGTGTGATGGTCTTGTGTGAAGCAAGTGTTGTGTGATGGTCTTGTGTGAAGCAAGTGTTGTGTGATGGTCTTGTGTGAAGCAAGTGTTGTGTGATGGTCTTGTGTGAAGCAAGTGTTGTGTGATGGTCTTGTGTGAAGCAAGTGTTATGTGATGGTCTTGTGTGAAGCAAGTGTTGTGTGATGGTCTTGTGTGAAGCAAGTGTTGTGTGATGGTCTTGTGTGAAGCAAGTGTTATGTGATGGTCTTGTGTGAAGCAAGTGTTGTGTGATGGTCTTGTGTGAAGCAAGTCTTGTGTGATGGTCTTGTGCGAAGAAAGTGTTATGTGATGGTCTTGTGTGAAGCAAGTCTTGTGTGATGGTTTGGTCAATATTGGGTGAGGTTCCTTAACCAGATGACGCAATCTCTTTTGGTCTCCATTTCCCAAAGTGCGTGTGTGTGTGTGTGTGTGTGTGTGCACCAGTTAGTCGCTGTTGCAAGGGCGTCATCCTTGAGCCAACAAGAGGCGGGTGTCTCATCGGGGAATACCCTTCATTGCAACTTTTTTGTTGTTGCAAATTCATCGTACCATCTTGCGGGAAAATTCCCAGTATCTTGCGTCCCCTCCCACCTCCATCTCGTCTCTCCTTCCATCCCTCCCTCCATCCCTCCCTCCATCTACTTTCCACAATGTTTACAACACAGTTCTTCACTTTAGAACTCCCACTGGCGCTCTGCTGGGTACTATTTTCTACTGTGTTTAGTGAATTGTCTGTTATCTGAAGTTATGTTCACTTCTGTTCACACGTGTGTGTGGGCGCGCGTGCACGTGCGTGTTGGGCGTGTGTGTGGGGGGGACGCATGTGCCTGTGGGTGTGCGCAGGTGCGCAGGCTAAGTTTTTCGTTTATTCGTCAGAGCAAATCACCGGGAACGAGTAAGTCTTACGATGGTCCATTCGTTAGGACAGTCACTGGTACAAACATAACAAACACTGGTACCATCATAAATACTGGTACCACCAGAACAAACGCTGGTACCACCAGAATAAATACTGGTACCACCAGAAGAAACACTTCTTGATTCGTCGGTACTCTCCAGGCCCGGGTCTTTTCCAGATAGTGACCCGGCCTTGACTCCCTGTCTTGGGAGTGTCTGAGACCTATGTCTGCCATGGGAGAAGGTACAAGTACCTCCTCATCTTCTGAGACCAACTGTCCCCAGGCCTAGCCCCATTCCCGCCCTCACGGGGCTCATAGGGAGAAGCTAGGCCTCTGGTCTGCCATCTTCCCCGCCCCAGGGGGGCTTGTGGGAATGTCAGTCTTGTGAGCTGCAGGTGGTAGCAAGCTCTGGCTATTAATTGGAAGAAACACTGGTACCACCATAACAATGACTGGTACCACCATAACAAACACTGGTACCACCGGAAGAAACACTGGTACCACCATAACAATCACTAGTACCACCAGAACAAACACTGGTACCATCAGAGGAGGTAAAACCTCACAAGTACCACTGTGTTCATGGGGTCCAGCTTGTATGTACATTCAGAACAAGGTGATCCTTTCAAAGGGAGCAGCCTAGCCTCATTACGTAACATATTAAGCTGAATTTATGTTTTGTGTCGCTGCTTGGATGTGATGACACAGTCCGTAGTTTCTTTGACCTCAGATCAGAGGTGATCTGAATGCTTATTAGGCTTCTACTCTCAACTTAGACTTAGAGAATCCTGTGGTTGAGTTTTATAGAAGGTTATTCACATTTTGTGGTATCCTAAATGTCTGTTGAGTGTCTTGTTGGCTCTGTCCCATTGAGAACTACTCTTAGAGATCTACCTTGAAAGTAATCAATAAGAAGACTTAGTGCAGAACTAGAGACTCCTAGTGCTTGAGGGTTTGCCAAGAGTCCCTGGTGCCATTCTGCATCTGTCCCATTTTAACAACGATTAGTTGAGATAAAGTATGCTCATAGTAGAGCATGTTCATGAAGGTTTGCCAGGACGGCTGCTGGCCTGGGTCATTTCCATGTGGTGACCCAGCAGTCCAACAGTTAAGATAATTTCTCTGTTTTTGAAAGAAGAGGGCAGCATAAAAGCATATATCAGTGGTGTCAGTACAGTTGGGGTCAACACTGGAGAAATGCTTACTATAATTAACAGTATAGTAAGTTGGACCGAAACGTCGTCGTAAGCTCCTCTCTCCTATGTGCGAGTTATTTGTGTAATGTAGTTTACATGTAATAAAAGATGGGTGGGCACAAAAGAAAGCCACTAGTATGCAGTGCATTTCTGGCGTGGATCATCCCATTCATTGTCCAAGTCAAGATCAAGATTCATAATATACAGTAGACCAGGACGGAGCCTCATCATGAGTTTCTTCTTTCTTAAGTGCAGGTTATTGTTGCAGCCTTGGTATTGTGATTATATTCTTGAAGATTCATACTTGGTATCAGCAAGCAGCATGAACTCCTGGGAAATCCTCATGAGAGATGCTGTAATCCCACGCCGTGCCGCGATCTTTGATATAACAAAAGACTTGTCTGATGGAGAGATACCGCAGGTGGCCCCCCACAGATGTGGAAATATCTTGACCATGCGAGACCTGCCTGATGACAGTATTGTCAGAGAAAATCCCACAGAAGAAGCTGCATCAGAGGTTTAAAAAGTCAGTGAGACGAGGTACATAGCAAGCCATTGTCTCAGGAAATTAAAGTGTTTACAGAAAATCGTCATGGATTTGGTGTTAGAAAATCCTCTTACGAATCTGCTGGAGCTCTGTGACTGTCACAGAGATGAAACATTAAAGACAGAGGTACGTGGATTACATCTTGGACTGCAGAAAAGTATTGGATAGAGTACCACACCAGAGATTAGTCCATAAATTGGAGCAGCAGGCAATGTATAATTAAAAGGCAGTGTTGCAGTGGGTGAGCGAGTGTCTGAATGATAGAGGGTAGAGAGTAACAGTAAGGGATGAAGCAACAGAATGGGAGAGAGTAACAGTAAGGGATTAAGCAACAGAATGGGAGAGAGTAACAGTAAGGGATGAAGCAACAGAATGGGAGAGAGTAACAGTAAGGGATGAGGCAACAGAATGGGAGAGAGTAACAGTAAGGGATGAGGCAACAGAATGGGAGAGAGTAACAGTAAGGAATGAGGCAACAGAATAGGAGAGAGTAACAGTAAGGGATGAGGCAACAGAATGGGAGAGAGTAACAGTAAGGGATGAGGCAACAGAATGGGAGAGAGTAACAGTAAGGGATGAGGCAACAGAATGGGAGAGAGTAACAGTAAGGGATGAGGCAACAGAATGGGAGAGAGTAACAGTAAGGGATGAGGCAACATAATGGGAGAGAGTAACAGTAAGGGATGAGGCAACAGAATGGGAGAGAGTAACAGTAAGGGATGAGGCAACAGAATGGGAGAGAGTAACAGTAAGGGATGAGGCAACAGAATGGGAGAGAGTAACAGTAAGGGATGAGGCAACAGAATGGGAGAGAGTAATGAGTGGAGTTCCACTAGGATCATTATGACCACTACTGTTTGTATGTGAGCGATTGCCAGAAGATCGAGTCCTATGTGTGTGTATTTGCAGATGATGCAAAACTAACGAGAAGAATAATAACCAGCGATCAGAGTGATAAACTTCAGGAAGACCTCAACAGTCTACAGTTATGGTTAAGACAAGTGGCATTTCGATTCCAGTTCCAGCAAATGCAAGATCATGTGAACTGGAGGAGAGGGCAGACCGGACACAGTACAGCATGGGTGGTGAGGTGAAAATATCAGAGTGAAAAGGACCTGAGTGTAAATAAAACACCGAACATATCGCCAGAAACACACAGACTGTATAATGTCAGTGGCATATGCAAGATAGCAAACTTCAGAACAACATTCAGGAACCTGAATAAAAAAAATCCTCCAGAACTTTGTATACAATATATGTTAGGCCAGTCAGTGAGTACCCGGCCCCAGCATGGAGCCCACACCTGGTCAAGCACGTGAAGAAACTGGAAAAGGTCCAAAGGTTTGCAACAAGGTTAGTACCAGAACTATGAATTCACTATGAGAAGAAGTTGAAGGAACTAAACTTGTTGATTATGAATGAGGGAAGGACAAGGGGAGACATGATTACAGCATGCAAGATCCTAATAGGGATAGATGGGGCTGATGGGGACAGACTGTCTGAATTAAGAGGACTAGGATGAAGGAGACACAGGTGGAAGCTGAAGACACAGATGAACCATAAGGATGCAAGGAAGTATTTCATTAGTCTCATGGATGGGCAGCAGTTGGAGGCAAACTCAATACACAGTTTCAAGAGTGGATATGATAAGGTCCAAAAAAAATAGAAGTCAGCGATACCGATTGAAGTGGTGTAGGAAGCGGGTCCAAGAGCTAGATCTTGACACACACGCACACACACACCACTGAGACACAGAGACCAGGAACAACAGACGCAGCTGTAGTCGCCAATGAGACGCAGAAGCGTTAGTAAGAGTTTCAGGGTGGTCAGGAAGTGTAGTAAATTAGTGCAGCAGTAGGAAGCAGGAGCATCCCGAGGTGGCAGCCTGGCACACCTTGCTACCCACTGTGGAATATCCTCCTCAGATCTGGCCATACCTCCTTGGTAGTTAATGTTCCACTTCGTCGTCTCACTTGATTCTTCGTTATTTTTATTCTGGTGGGGAGGTGAAGTAGTTTAGTATCTGTCATTGCCTTGGACGCTGTGCACATACCACCCTGATACTCTACGTGTCTCCTTCACTCACAGTCAGACCTTCCATACCACCCTGATACTCTACGTGTCTCCTTCACTCACAGTCAGACCTTCCTGGTTCTTCTCTCAGCTTCCTGAGTCTCTCACATAATAGTACTGATAAATGGTTAACAGAACCTATAACTTGATAAATTAGACACATATTCAACACTTGGGTATCTTTATTGCGGAAACGTTTCGCCACACAGTGGCTTCATCAGTCCAATGCAAAGACGAATGGTGAAGATCAGGAGTTTAAGGTAATCAGTCTCTCAATCTTGATAAGATTGGTGGAATTATTACATCGACTCCAGGTTGAGGGACTGATTACCTCAATCTCCTTCTGATCTTCCCCATTCTTCTTTGTATAAGACTGATGAAGCCAGTGTGTGGCGAAACGTTTCTACAATGAAGATATCCAAGTGTTGCACATGTGTTTAATTTATCCACAGTTTGTACTGCGCTCCTTTTCCATCCTCCAGTGTTCCTGCCTCTGGCCTCCCGTTATTATGTTTGAGTTATCTATCTATATATCTATTCTGTCTATTCCCGAGTTGGTAGGTGCAAATGTTCTTGTCGCTTCTTTGCTCGTATGACAGATAATTTCCATTGTCTTATGGTTGCATATTCCTCCCAGTTCAACGTTTCACTTGCCAAAATGTCTTGGTTCTTGGACACCAGTGCCATACAACACCCCAAAAGTCGACGGAACACACAGTTGCAACACCTGGGTATCTGTTGCCGAAACGTTTAAAACTCGACTCTGCACTCGACTGAAGGAGCCAACGAAACTTGTCAGCAATAAAGATACCCAACCGTTGTACATGTGTCTTATTCTGTATTTTCAATTCTCCATGTCTATTTTCAGTGCCTCAGGAAGCAGGTCATCAACATGCAGGCAACACTCGCTTCCGGGAACACTTTATAGTCAGTGATTTGCTCGTTCCACTGGGAGTGAAAACAAGGTTAAACCTCGCCGGTTCGTCCTTTCCTCTTAATCATATAGCCTTGGAGAGTTGTGTATTGGTTGGTCGATGGGATTTCAAGCCTACTAAATATACGAGGATCATTAAGGCTGTACATAACCTGTACATAAGGCTGTACATAACCTTGTATCCCCTAGTACCACTCCTTAGTCATCAGTCCTGGTACCACTTCCCCAATCATCAGTCCTAGAGGGGTGTTGATATAAAGCAGTTTTTAAAATGTAGTGTCGGAACGCCTCTGGCAAGAAAGTGATCGAGTGAATGATGATGAAAGTAGGTCTTCTTTCTCGGGTCACCCTGCCTGGGTGGGAAATGGCTCATGTGTTTATAAAAAAAAATAATCCCTCCAGCATGCTTCATACAGTCTTTATATCTCTCACAACGTTATCCGCCTTATCTGGTGTCTTTAACAGTGTTATTCACTTTACCTGGTGTCTCTAACAGTGTTATCCACCTTATCTGGTGTCTAACAGTGTTATCCACTTTACCTGGTGTCTCTAACAGTGTTATCCACCTTATCTGGTGTCTTTAACAGTGTTATCCACCTTATCTGGTGTCTCTAACAGTGTTATCCACCTTATCTGGTGTCTCTAACAGTGTTATCCACCTTATCTGGTGTCTCTAACAGTGTTATTCACTTTACCTGGTGTCTCTAACAGTGTTATCCACCTTATCTGGTGTCTCTAACAGTGTTATCCACCTTATCTGGTGTCTCTAACAGTGTTATCCACCTTATCTGATGTCTCTAACAGTATTATCCACCTTATCTGGTGTCTCTAACAGTGTTATCCACCTTATCTGGTGTCTCTAACAGTGTTATCCACTTTACCTGGTGTCTCTAACAGTGTTATCCACCTTATCTGGTGTCTCTAACAGTGTTATCCACTTTACCTGGTGTCTCTAACAGTGTTATCCACCTTATCTGGTGTCTCTAACAGTGTTATCCACCTTATCTGGTGTCTCTAACAGTGTTATCCACCTTATCTGGTGTCTCTAACAGTGTTATCCACCTTATCTGGTGTCTCTAACAGTGTTATCCACCTTATCTGGTGTCTCTAACAGTGTTATCCACCTTATCTGGTGTCTCTAACAGTGTTATCCACCTTATGTTCCAGAGAGGGGACACAGTAACAAGGGGTCACAACTGGAAGTTGAAGACTCAGATGAGTCAAAGGGATGTTAGGAAGTATTTCTTCAGTCATAGAGTTGTCAGGAAGTGGAACAGTCTGGCAAGTGACGTAGTGGAGGCAGGAACCATACATAGCTTTAAGACGAGGTAAAGCTCATGGAGCAGGGAGAGAGAGGACCTAGTAGCGATCAGTGAAGAGGCGGGGCCAGGAGCTATGTTTCGACCCCTGCAACCACAAATAGGTGAGTAGTATCTGAGAATACTTTCATCCATAAAGCCTAAACCCAGCCTAAAGGATTTACCTTCCTATTTATATTCTTTGACTGATGGAACCTTGAGCCTAAATATATATATATATATATATATATATATATATATATATATATATATATATATATATATATATATATCATATATATATATATATATATATATATATATATATATATATATATATATATATATATATATATATATATCATATATATATATATATATATATATATATATATATTTTATATATATATATATATATATATATATATATATATATATATATATATATATATATATATATATATATATATATATATATATATATGCGTGTGCGTGTGTGTTCACTGATGTACCTTGAGCAGAAACACTCAGTTGTCCTGGCACGTTTTGCTCACTTTAGAATGTAAGATGCTCATTGCATTGATACGTGACTTAGATCTAAATGTAGACGTAGTGTTATATCTAAATTTAGTAGTGTTAGATCTGAATTTAGAAGTAGTGTTATATCTAAATTTAGAAGTAGTGTTATATCTAAATTTAGAAGTAGTGTTATATCTAAATTTAGAAGTAGTGTTAGTTCTAATTTTAGGCCAAGTTTTAGGCCTAACTTTAGACTTTGTTTCAAACCTAGTTTTAGACCAAGAGTGTATAAAAAGATACAGTAAATATGTTTGTTATTTGTTATGTGATGTATTGTTCTTTATAATGTATATTGTTCTACACGATGTGGGAATTGTTCTTCATAGAGTGCGCATTGTTCTCCACAGTGTGTCACTCATGATAGGTGTTCATATATATATATATATATATATTTTTTTTACCAATAGGTATGTTTTATTACATAATATGGTACAAAAGATTTGAGAGATACATTGTTGATATAAAGATGGCATATACAGTACACGAGGTGAGAGATACATGTCTGGTACATATTGTTACATCTTTGTCACTGATTATAATGCGAAAATCTCATCCAGCTCTTCCGAGCTGGTGCGCGTGCCCAGAATACAGCATGCATTACCCCTCTGAACAGCAGCGCTGAGTCGCTGGAACAGAAAACTAGCTGCCCTGGGATCCCTAGTTACCCTGTTGAGTCTTTTGCCCAGCTCCTTGAGGAACTTAGATGCACTCTTTCCCCATGAGCCAAGGGTCTCTGAGCCTATGGGAACAAACATATAATGATGGGCAAGTTCTCCATATTTTCTCGACTTCTGGGACTCCCTGAAGGTGGCAGCAGCCCCTCCTTCCTCCCTGGTGTACTGGAGATAGGTATCAGCCAAGGTAGATGCACATGTGTAGTCCCACACCACCTGCTTGCCGTCTGTCCAGGCTTGAAGGGTGATACCATCTGGACGCTTTTGGTTGCCATCAGATCTGCATAGTTGGGGTGGTTCCCTTACTGCTGGGCATCCGGCTGTTGTGAGGCTCCTCTTGATAATGTTATTAACCTCTTCATGTCTTGCAATCTTTCCCTCGGATTTACGACACACAAGACCATGGTACCCGAATCGGTCTGCTGCTTCACTGCCACAAATACACCTGTGTTCGGCGAGAATAGGGGCGGCAAGTCGAAGGGCAACACCAATGCGGATGGTCTGTGGGTCGAGGCGTGTGCCAAGGCTGGAGTTGGGAACAGCCAAAAGAAAGTCCCCTGCATGAGGAGCTCTCACTGCAAGTAGGCGGGCTCTATCCTTCCCTGACACACTCTGAAGCATTGCTGAGGCTATATTCTCTACTATTGGGCCATCCCAGTGCGACTGTTTGTAGTTGTTGGGGAGCAGGCCTAGTTTCAGAGCCTGTTAGGTTATCCCAGATCCTGGCTCCATCAACGAACTTTTGGTCATGGATTCCAATCGTGTCCCTAAGATGTTCAGGGAGAATTGCTGCTACAAGCCCTCTGGATGCAATGCATGAAGACAGGAAAGCAGGTAGAGCAATCTGAGATGACTTGCGGACACCAATGCCTCCTAGTCTGACTGGGAGTGTAGCTTGGTATATATATATATATATATATATATATATATATATATATATATATATATATATATATATATATATATACTGTAGCAAAATAAGGTGCAGTAGCTGGAGAGAGCATCACAGGAGGCAGTGCCTCACTAGCAGGCCTGCTGGCCTGGCCCATGCTAGGCAGGTTTATCTCAAATAAATTCTTGGCACGTATAGGAACATGCCAGTGAACTGAAGCCTGCTGTGCAGTAGAGACGTTTCGGAAATTAAGATACCACGGTGTTGCATATGTGTCTTTTTCACCCAGTGTTTTTATTCTGCGCAGTGTGTGGTTAGTTCCGTGCAGTGTGTGGTTAATTCTGCGCAGTGTGTTTGATCATTCCAGTGTGGAGAAATTTCTCCATCAAGGGGGCTAAGTCCCCTCTCTCTGCATTCCAACACTGGTAGTGCAGGTGTGGGCTAAGGGGGTCACATACTTCTTTCCATTAGCAGATATTAATCAAGATCTTATGTCTTGTAACGAAGCTTCATTAAACCATACCAGAACATTCATATATCTTACCATGTGTTCCTTACTTTGCAAATTTAGACGCCCACTAAACTGGAACTAAATCAAGAGTAGATAAAGTGGACCCATGATCTTTGCAAATGTACAGCCGAGTCTCCTCTCTTGCGGAAGAGACCAATATAATACATTCACGTTTTTCAGGAAGCTTCTGTTTCCTAAGACCAGTAGAAATTCGTAATAATATGTCTCTAACCTAATAATATAGCTAGTGGCATTATACTCAACAACCCACAGCTTGGAGTTAAGGAATCCTCACTCTTTGATCCTGTTAAGTCGTCAGAGCTGGCACCTCTGACCATAGATATTATGTCAGCAGAAAATCGACTATAAACGTTCTGGGTGCTCCAAGAGCTAGAGTGTGATTGCAATTGCGACAAATGAAATTGACCAGTGACGATGTAGCGAGTGAGTGAGTGACCAGCGACGCCAAGCCATGTTGAAACAGAAATATTCATGGCCATATCCATGTGTACTTCATGTAACTCAAGTCATATGTTGACACTCTCTAGGAAGAGCTCTGGAGGAGATACTACAGATACGTAACTCTCCTATACACACAGGTGCCAGAAACTCTCCCTGCCATCATATATTAGCGAGTGAGCGAGTAAACCCTGGTAGAATATTGTTTTCTTCGTGTTGCTTTTTCATGTTCGAATGAATATTAAGGAGAACTGAAGCAAAGATACAAGGATGAAATGTTAACCAATGTTATATCTGCTAAGCGAGGTATCGCTAGCAGATACCTCCGCACTGTGGACATTATCCACAGATATAGTCCACAAGTTGAACTTGTGGACAAGTGATGGTCGTCAGGTGACGTTCAGTGTGGCCAAAGTGACGAAAGAAGTGAAAACGTCCAATATATCTGCAATCAAGCCATCGATGCCAACTTAGCGACGTTGTAGCATGAAGGTCACATTACAATGAGCCGGGTAAGTCACTATGTCTCCCAACATTAGCCTAACGATGTCACTCATATGAGTCACAGGGATGTTAGGACGTATTTCTTCAGCCATAGAGTTGTCAGGTAGTGGAACAGTTTGGAGAGTGATGTAGTGGAGGCAAGATGCATACATAGCTTTAAGAAGAGATACGGCAAAGCTCATGGAGCAGGGAGAGCGTGGACCTAGAAGCGACCAGCGAAGAGGCAGGGACAGGAGCTGTGAATCGACCCCTGCAACTACAAAAAGGTGAGTACTGCAGTGCCTAGGTTCAGATGTTGGGTGAGTAGGGCTAACAATCGAAGCTGTTATGGGTGGGCCACCGCCCAAACACAGGTAAGTGAAAGCTTCAGCGGCAAGTCATCATATAACTAAGACCAGCGTCAGGAAACACTTGTCCTGTTTCCTGACAAACATTATACCTACAGGTAAGAAACATAGTCTCCTAGTATAACCTGCACGTACTGTAATATGCCAGGAGGGAGTGTTAATTATAGTAACCCGTTCTATTACAGCCCAGTGAGAACTAAGCAGACATCGAAGGAGAACCCCAGAGCTGCTTGCAACTTCTGGGGTTCTGAACTGTCAACATTGTAAGACCAGCACTGGTCTTTTGTGTTCATTCTTATACTACACCTAAAATCCCCCACACAGTGTGGTTAGTTCTGCGCAGTGTGTTCTTCCTGGTGTGTGGTTAGTTCTGCGCAGTGTGTTCTTCCTGGTGTGTGGTTAGTTCTGCGCAGTGTGTTCTTCCTGGTGTGTAGTTAGTTCTGCGCAGTGTGTTCTTCCTGGTGTGTGGTTAGTTCTGCGCAGTGTGTTCTTCCTGATGTGTGGTTAGTTCTGCGCACTGTGTTCTTCCTGATGTTTGGTTAGTTCTGCGCACTGTGTTCTTCCTGATGTTTGGTTAGTTCTGCGCAGTGTGTTCTTCCTGGTGTGTGGTTCTGCGCAGTGTGTTCTTCCTGGTGTGTAGTTAGTTCTGCGCAGTGTGTTCTTCCTGGTGTGTGGTTAGTTCTGCGCAGTGTGTTCTTTCTGGTGTGTGGTTAGTTCTGCGCAGTGTGTTCTTCCTGATGTGTGGTTAGTTCTGCGCACTGTGTTCTTCCTGATGTTTGGTTAGTTCTGCGCAGTGTGTTCTTCCTGGTGTGTGGTTCTGCGCAGTGTGTTCTTCCTGGTGTGTGGTTAGTTCTGCGCAGTGTGTTCTTCCTGGTGTGTGGTTAGTTCTGCGCAGTGTGTTCTTCCTGATGTGTGGTTAGTTCTGCGCAGTGTGTTCTTCCTGATGTGTGGTTAGTTCTGCGCAGTGTGTTCTTCCTGGTGTGTGTGGTTAGTTCTGCGCAGTGTGTTCTTCCTGATGTGTGGTTAGTTCTGCGCAGTGTGTTCTTCCTGGTGTGTGGTTAGTTCTGCGCAGTGTGTTCTTCCCGGTGTGTGGTTAGTTCTGCGCAGTGTGTTCTTCCCGGTGTGTGGTTCTGCGCAGTGTGTTCTTCCCGGTGTGTGGTTCTGCGCAGTGTGTTCTTCCTGGTGTGTGGTTAGTTCTGCGCAGTGTGTTCTTCCTGGTGTGTGGTTAGTTCTGCGCAGTGTGTTCTTCCTGGTTTGTCGTTAGTTCTGCGCAGTGTGTTCTTCCTGGTGTGTGGTTAGTTCTGCACAGTGTGTTCTTCCCGGTGTGTGGTTAGTTCTGCGCAGTGTGTTCTTCCTGGTGTGTGGTTCTGCGCAGTGTGTTCTTCCTGGTTTGTCGTTAGTTCTGCGCAATGTGTTCTTCCTGGTTTGTGGTTAGTTCTGCGCAGTGTGTTCTTTCCGGTGTGTGGTTAATTCTGCGCAGTGTGTTCTTCCTGGTGTGTGTGGTTAGTTCTGCGCAGTGTGTTCTTCCTGGTGTGTGGTTCTGCGCAGTGTGTTCTTCCTGGTGTGTGGTTCTGCGCAGTGTGTTCTTCCTGGTGTGTGGTTCTGCGCAGTGTGTTCTTCCTGGTGTGTGGTTAGTTCTGCGCAGTGTGTTCTTCCTGGTGTGTGGTTCTGCGCAGTGTGTTCTTCCTGGTGTGTGGTTCTGCGCAGTGTGTTCTTCCTGGTGTGGTGGTTCTGCGCAGTGTGTTCTTCCTGGTGTGTGGTTCTGCGCAGTGTGTTCTTCCTGGTGTGTGGTTAGTTCTGCGCAGTGTGTTCTTCCTGGTGTGTGGTTCTGCGCAGTGTGTTCTTCCTGGTGTGTGGTTCTGCGCAGTGTGTTCTTCCTGGTGGTTCTGCAGTGGTTCCTGGTGTGTGGTTCTGCGCAGTGTGTTCTTCCTGGTGTGTGGTTCTGCGCAGTGTGTTCTTCCTGGTGTGTGGTTCTGCGCAGTGTGTTCTTCCTGGTGTGTGGTTCTGCGCAGTGTGTTCTTCCTGGTGTGTGGTTCTGCGCAGTGTGTTCTTCCTGGTGTGTGGTTCTGCGCAGTGTGTTCTTCCTGGTGTGTTTTCTTTGAAGTTTAATTATCATCGTGCCTCTGGCAACCTGTGTTTGACCTTGTGATTGTATTCTAACACTCATGTATTGTATTGTAACACTTAGGTATTGTATTCAAATACTCAGGTATTGTATTCTAATACTCATGTATTGTATTCTAACACTGAGTGATTGCATTCTAAACACTCGGATATTGTATTCTAACACTCGGATATTGTATTTTAACACTCATTGATTGTATTCTAAACACTCAGGTATTGTATTCTAATACTCATTATTGTATTTTAACACTCAATGATTGTATTCCACTCAGTGGTTGTATATGATCTTTTTGCTGTATCACATTGTCTTTTGTTTTGCCTGTTCAAAATACATTACGTCGCTGTATGCTGTATTTACCACTGTTGTATTCTACAGTGGTATTATCTGTGACAGCTACAGCAGATAAAGGAAGTGTAGACAGGACGAAGATGTCTTTTCTGGGAAAATTGGATTACAGCCTCTTAAAAGGGACTGAACCAACAGTTACGCATTTCCCTGTTACATAACTGTTGTATTTCCCTGTTATGTAACTGGTGTATTTCCCTATTTCGTAAGTGGTGTATTTCCCTATTACGTAACTGGTGTATTTCCCTATTACGCAACCTGTGTATTTAGTGTAGTTCACTATTGCGTATCTCGTTGTGTAGGAAGTACGCTGTACTAGCAGCGTTAGTGCGTATGTGAGGTGTGTGCGTCTTCGTCCTTCAATGTGGGGGAGGGAGGAGGAAGGGGAATGGTAGGGAGAACGGGAGGGGGGAAAGGGGGATGTGTGTTCCTCAAGGGGGTCGCCTTGATGTAGGTCAAGGGATCTTTATCCAAGGGACTAAAGCTACTAAACCCTTTCTCTGGGTCGAACCTAGTTGCCTCTCATACAATAATAATAATAATGATCATTCTTGGCCTCAACATTCACATGAGTGGCTCGACCCCCGGTATGCGCACGACTGCCATGCGTCAGGCAGGGAAACGCATTTACACCGTCAGCATTGAGTTGCTGACAGGAGCTGTCATGCCTGCTGCATTAAATGTATTACTGTCAACAATAAAGAGAGAAACATGTGGGGACAGCTGACTTGGTCTCTTCATTGTAGTCATGAACGTAGCGAGACACCCAGTTTGTTTAGTTGATGTTAACAGAAATACAAGAGTGGTCGCCAGGTTACAAAACATTGTGATCGTAGTCAACAAGGAAGTCAGTGTGGGACCCATGGATGTTTCTCAACGCTTAACGTTTATCAAGGTACGCAGTGTACATTTTGAAGCTGATATTATCCAGGTGTTAGCACGCTTTGGTACTGATCATGTACCGAAACATGGCAAATGGCAAACCATCGCGTATTCTGGTCTCCTAGAAGGAACGTACTGCTTCAAGATGTTGAGATACATCGTGTTGTGCTATATTGCCAGCATTTGAGTCGCATGTGCAGCTGAGTGTGCCCAAGCAGTCAGCATCCTCGGAGGGCATCGGAGCTGCGAAGTTGTGGGAGGGTGGGACATGGATCACGCCCAAGAGGATTATGCTGAGGAGGTGCTAGTGACAGGTTGTGAGGCAGTGGTGGAGGTGGGCACCCTTTAGAAAGAGGGGGCAATGGCAGATCTCCTCACTGTAGCAGTGAGAATGAACAATGCTCGATCTACATTGAATGCTAGTGTCTTGGATAAAGTGCTGAAGGTGTTACTGGAAGTTTTTTTCGCTTACTAAGGGATGGGAAATCTGGTGTGATTAGCGATAGGTCTGAGGCACAGGTTAGGGATATGGCTGAGGTGGCATCAGAGGAAGCCTTGATCGCTTCTGTGCTAAGTGAGAGGATTGCGGCTCAGGTTAGTGAGGAGGTGAAAGAAGAGGTTTCCCAGGCTCCCTTGATCGAGATGGGGGAGGTGGAGGCCCTACATGTTAGGTAAGGAGCAGCAGTATCAGATTCAAATGATATGTTAATGCCGATGCAAAGGCAACCTGGAAATAAGACCTGGGAAGAGATAGCCAGGGAGGCTGGGGATGTGAGTCAAACAATCATTGGCTAGTAGCTTAAGTTATCAGGAGTGGTACCCTGTTGAAGTGCTGTAGGTGAAGGAGCTGTGGAAACAGATAAAAGTAGTTTGAGGAGAAATCCTATATCCTTGAGGTTAGTAACTCTGCGCGATGATGGACGGTAATAATCTTCATATGTGGATAAAGCAAGAGTGGCTGGGAAATATGCTTTGCAGTTATTGGATGGAGGTAGCGTTTTTACAGAAGCATAATATTAAAGATGTGATATGGCTTGTGTTACCTACAATCCGTTTTAAAGGTAGGGTTGTCTATTTTCGCAAATGTTCACCTGCGTGCAGGCGTCCAGTAATAATTGTATATTATGGTGAGTGACAAGGTTGTGAGTGGGCTGATGATGATTGGTGGAAGGGCTGTCTTAGCATTCTTGGGGCATGCAGATGATACAACGATTCTGGTGAAGGAACAAACTAGACTGGGAGCCCTGCAAGAGGTGAGGGAAGAGTGCTCAGGAGGGCAAGAAGGATTTGGGTCTAGGTGAGTGGGTTAGATGGATAGGATTGGACTGAGATGTCTTTAAAGATATTTGGGGTTGTGTATACTAACGACAAGGTTGAGGGTCGTAAGCACTGAAATGGTATAGTGTAGCAGTCTTAGCCACTTGCATAAACTCCGGCCTTACCACCTGACTATCCTACACAGAACTATTATGGTTAATTCTCTTCTGCATAGATGTACATTTTACATAGGCAATGTTTATCCTTTGATATGTTACGTATTCAAGAGAATCCAAGGAAGGATTTTCTGGATTTTGTGATCGTTTAGGTGCGAATGGTTGTGATTTGAAGCATTGATACCACTGGTGAGAAGGGGCGGTTCAGGACTCACTTGTATCCAAGTCAAGAGAATTGTGTTGCATGTAGGGGCCGTCACGGACGGGTGTCTGGATGGTGTATTGTGTTTAGAGTAACACTTCCAAGGGGTGGGTCAGGGTTAGCTTGTGGTTGTTGTGGGTGATGATGATGGTGGCAGAGCCGAGCAAGAAGAGGTAGTCAGGGTCCCACTTAAGTCTTTTTATTCCTTGTATGACTGGTGACGTATCTGGGGAGAATGAAAGAGTCGTGGAGTTGCATTCCCTTCCCCCTCATTCCCTTGGAGGGAATGAGGGGGATGATCTCATTCATGATCTCATTCCCTTGGAGGGAATGAGATCATGAATAAGTTATTTCTGAAAGTAGTGGTTAATGTCGCTTGCAGAGACTGTGGAAAGGTAGACATTGCATTCCATGGAATCCAGTTTTGTGCGCAATTAGCTGCATAATTAGCTGGCTCGTGTGTTAGTGAGGGGAAGGAGAAGAGCGTCACTTAAGGACCTTAAGTTTAGACTTCAGAGGGCATCAGTTTTTACGACACAGCAGTAACATATGTAGGTATTGGCTTCCTCAGTACAACACAGAGTAGAATGGTTGAAGATCAGAAGGAGTTTGGGGTAATCACATTGACTCCAGGCTGTTGGACTGATTACCTCAAACTCTTTGTGATTTTCAACCATTCTACTCTGTACTGGACTGAGGAAGTCACTGGTTGACGAAACGTTCCGACAATAAAGATAACCTAGTGTTGCGTGTCTAACTGATCAGTCTGTTTGTTCTCTGAACCCATTATCTACAATGGTTGTCTTAATATAATGTGGGTGTTTAGAAGATCCTGTATTTGAGTTGGGTATCAGGGGCGTCGTATCTTGGAGACGACTGTTTATTGGACAAGTGGGAAATCAGTCCCTGTATTGTGGATGGATAATTGGGACGGTGCTTAACGACGTAGTACTTGAGAATCATCGTTGGAGGATTCATATCATTATGACCATGCCGAAACCCTTGCATTGTGAGGCA
Organism: Cherax destructor; assembly: GCA_009830355.1. Lineage (NCBI taxonomy): Eukaryota > Metazoa > Arthropoda > Malacostraca > Decapoda > Parastacidae > Cherax > Cherax destructor. The sequence goes on from WNWK01003189.1 coordinate 21,524, forward strand.
TGGGGCTCCGGTGCGGGGGTGAGGGTGAATACTGTTTTGCGACTGTGCCTCTCTGAGCATAAGTTCATGTAGAGTGTTAATTGGTACTGGCGGTGTGTTGTTATATTTCATGGATCTGATTGAATAAGAGTTCTGAGAATTGTGTGTCGTCTGTATGAACAGTGTTAGTGAAGCGTGTGGCTGGGAGCTGCCTGGTTAGTTGGCTGCCTGCCTGTTGCCTGCGTGCCTACCTACCTGCCTGCCTGTCTGCCTGGCTGCTTCCCTGCCTGCCTGCTTGCCTTCTTGCCTGCCTGCCTGCCAACCTGCCTGCGCCTACCTGCCTGCCTGCCTGCCTGCCTGCCTGCTACCTGCCTGCCTGCCTGCCTGCCTGCTTGCCTTCTTGCCTGCCTGCCTGCCTGCCTGCCTGCCTGCCTACCTACCTACTTGCCTGCCTGCCTGCCTGCCTGCCAACCTGCCTTCCTGCCTACCTGCCTGCCTGCCTGCTTGCCTACCTGCCTGCCTGCCTGTCTACCTGCCTGCCTGCCTGCCTGCCAACCTGCCTTCCTGCCTACCTGCCTGCCTGCCTGCTTACCTACCTACCTACCTGCCTGCCTGCCTGTCTACCTGCCTACCTACCTGCCTGCCTGCCTGCCTGTCTACCTGCCTACCTACCTGCCTGCCTGCCTACCTACCTACCTACCTGCCTGCCTGCCTACCTGCCTGCCTACCTACCTACCTACCTACCTACCTGCCTGCCTGCCTGCCTGCCTGCCTGCCTGCCTGCCTGCCTGCCTGCTTGCCTACCTGCCTACCTGCCTGCCTGCCTGCCTGCCTGGCTAGTGCCAGATCTAACAGTTCATACTTTATGTTTCTGTTTCCCATAATTATATCCAGCATAACTCAGTAATAACATCTATGTAAAGACCATCAGTGTAGTAGATGTTTCTATATAATTCACTACATTATTGGCTTATACTTGAAGTTAACCTCTTAGTTTGTATTAGTGTATTTGTGAGCTATAATTGAATTAGAAAGTTATTTATTGACCATTTATGTGTATTAATGTGCTACGTGTAGGTTATATTGTAGAAAGTTGTGTGGTAGTGGGTATGTCGTAGAGTTCTCAGCCTGATAGTGTTTATCAACGTTACTTGTAAGACTTGACCTCACTGCACATATTGTCGTAGTTGACCTCACTGCACATATTGTCGTAGTTGACCTCACTGCACATATTGTCGTAGTTGACCTCACTGCACATATTGTCGTAGTTGACCTCACTGCACATATTGTCGTAGTTGACCTCACTGCACATATTGTCGTAGTTGACCTCACTGCACATATTGTCGTAGTTGACCTCACTGCACATATTGTCGTAGTTGACCTCACTGCACATATTGTCGTAGTTGACCTCACTGCACATATTGTCGTAGTTGACCTCACTGCACATATTGTCGTAGTTGACCTCACTGCACATATTGTCGTAGTTGACCTCACTGCACATATTGTCGTAGTTGACCTCACTGCACATATTGTCGTAGTTGACCTCACTGCACATATTGTCGTAGTTGACCTCACTGCACATATTGTCGTAGTTGACCTCACTGAACATATTGTCGTAGTTGACCTCACTGCACATATTGTCGTAGTTGACCTCACTGCACATATTGTCGTAGTTGACCTCACTGCACATATTGTCGTAGTTGACCTCACTGAACATATTGTCGTAGTTGACCTCACTGCACATATTGTCGTAGTTGACCTCACTGCACATATTGTCGTAGTTGACCTCACTGCACATATTGTCGTAGTTGACCTCACTGCACATATTGTCGTAGTTGACATCACTGCACATATTGTCGTAGTTGACCTCACTGAACATATTGTCGTAGTTGACCTCACTGCACATATTGTCGTAGTTGACCTCACTGCACATATTGTCGTAGTTGACCTCACTGCACATATTGTCGTAGTTGACCTCACTGCACATATTGTCGTAGTTGACCTCACTGCACATATTGTCGTAGTTGACCTCACTGCACATATTATCACATGTGGTCGGTCTTGCTAGGTAATGGGTACTCACCTATTTGTGGTTTCAGTGGTCGAGTCATAACTCCTGGCCCCGCCTCCTCACTGATCGCTACTAGGTCACTCTCTCCCTGCTCCATGAGCTTTATCATACCTCGTCTTAAAATTCTGTATGGTTCCTGCCTCCACTACGTCACTTGCCAGACTATTCCACTTCCTGACAACTGAAGAAATGCTTCCTAACATCTCTTTGACTCATCTGAGTCTTCAACTTCCCATTCTGACCCCTTGTTTCTTTGTCCCATCTCTGGAACATCCTGTCTCTGTCCACCTTGTAAAATTCCTCGCGCTATTTTATATATCGTTATCATGTCTCCCCTGACCCTCCTGTCCTCCAGTGTCGTGCGTGAAATGTTTTCTGTACTCACCTATTTGTGTTGTTTGTGTTTTTGTGTGTATTTTGATATGTATTAATTTGTGTATGCGTTATTTTTATGTATATTGCATATATACCTCATCATACACAAGTTCAGGTACACTGTGTTGTAAATATAGTTCATAGCACACTGCGCAGTACACTGTGAGGTCCACAGTGTAAGTATAGTTGACAGTACACACTGCGCAGTACACTGTAAGCTCCATGGTGTAAGTATAGTTGACAGTACACACTGCGCAGTACACTGTAAGCTCCATGGTGTAAGTATAGTTGACAGTACACACTGCGCAGTACACTGTAAGCTCCATGGTGTAAGTATAGTTGACAGTACACACTGCGCAGTACACTGTGAGGTCCACAGTGTAAGTATAGTTGACAGTACACACTGCGCAGTACACTGTGAGGTCCACAGTGTAAGTATAGTTGACAGTACACACTGCGCAGTACACTGTAAGGTCCACAGTGTAAGTATAGTTGACAGTACACACTGCGCAGTACACTGTAAGCTCCATGGTGTAAGTATAGTTGACAGTACACACTGCGCAGTACACTGTGAGGTCCACAGTGTAAGTATAGTTGACAGTACACACTGCGCAGTACACTGTAAGCTCCATGGTGTAAGTATAGTTGACAGTACACACTGCGCAGTACACTGTGAGGTCCACAGTGTAAGTATAGTTGACAGTACACACTGCGCAGTACACTGTGAGGTCCACAGTGTAAGTATAGTTGACTACACACTGCGCAGTACACTGTGAGGTCCACAGTGTAAGTATAGTTGACAGTACACACTGCGCAGTACACTGTGAGGTCCACAGTGTAAGTATAGTTGACAGTACACACTGCGCAGTACACTGTAAGCTCCATGGTGTAAGTATAGTTGACAGTACACACTGCGCAGTACACTGTGAGGTCCACAGTGTAAGTATAGTTGACAGTACACACTGCGCAGTACACTGTAAGCTCCATGGTGTAAGTATAGTTGACAGTACACACTGCGCAGTACACTGTAAGCGCCATGGTGTAAGTATAGTTGACAGTACACACTGCGCAGTACACTGTAAGCTCCATGGTGTAAGTATAGTTGACAGTACACACTGCGCAGTACACTGTAAGCGCCATGGTGTAAGTATAGTTGACAGTACACACTGCGCAGTACACTGTAAGCTCCATGGTGTAAGTATAGTTGACAGTACACACTGCGCAGTACACTGTGAGGTCCACAGTGTAAGTATAGTTGACAGTACACGCTGCGCAGTACACTGTAAGCTCCATGGTGTAAGTATAGTTGACAGTACACACTGCGCAGTACACTGTAAGCGCCATGGTGTAAGTATAGTTGACAGTACACACTGCGCAGTACACTGTAAGCGCCATGGTGTAAGTATAGTTGACAGTACACACTGCGCAGTATACTGTAAGCTCCATGGTGTAAGTATAGTTAAGAACATAAAAAAGAAGGAACACTGCAGCAGGCCTACTGGCCCATGCGAGGCAGGTCCAATTCGTCCACCGGTTTAAGCCAATGCCTTAACCTAGTCAGGTCAGTCACATTCACTTAAGGGAGGAGCCGGGCATCTGACCTAGTAGCACAAGCTAGTTAGTCCAACTCACACCCACCCACACTCACTCATGTATTTATCCAACGTATTTTTAAAACTACACAACGTCTTAGCTTCTATTACCAAACCAATGCTTTCCTATATCCTTCCTGAATCTGAATTTTTTCAACTTAAAACCATTGTTGTGAGTCCTGTCTTGGCTAGATATTTTTAGCACGCTATTTACATCCCCTTTATTAATTCCTGTTTTCCATTTATACACCTCAGTCATATCCCTTCTAATTCTACGCCTTTCTAGAGAGTGCAGATTCCGGCTTAATTAATGTAGTTTGGGTTCTTTTCTTTTCAGAAGAGTTTGCTACTGATTTCTGGCAACCATCCAGTTCTAGCATTACCCTGCGACTCTCGTCAGTGCTACAACAGCTGTTGTTCTGTAAGGCTATTCCTGCAAGCGTGTTCCGTAAGTGGATGTGGTTTTTGCTAAATTCTCCCCTTCAATACATAATTACTGCTGAAATTCATGATGGATGTTACATCTAGAAAGCGTGAAAGTATTGTAGCTCTTAGACAACATGCTGATTTGAGTATCAGACAGTTCACCGAAAATTTGAGCCTAGCAAACTGAACTATTGGTCAAATTCTGAAGAGAGGTGACGACACTGGTGATTGTGGAGCGCTGCGTCGAGGAAGATGTGGAAAAAAATGCAAGACAACACCTCGATGACAAAGTTATCATAAGAAACAGTGTGAAGGATCCCAAGAAAACCAGTAAAGATCTACAGAGAGATTTGATTCTTCAAGTGTTCGATGAAGGCTCCTTGAAGTTGCTGGTAAAGCTGGTAAAGAAACAATGATTGACTGCTGCTATGAAGAAAAAACAGCTGTGGTGGGCACTCGATCATAAGGGATGGATACAGGTGAATGGAGAAAAATTATATTTTTCAGCTGTGGCTCATTTTGAAGTACATGGGTACAGATCAGTGGTAGTGAGACGAAGCAAAGACAAACCTCTTCGGAATGGAAACATTCAACAAGCACCAAAACACCCACCTAAGATGTTTTGGGGTAGTTTTACTGCTAAAGGCCCTGGATGGCTTGTTATTGTTGAGGTAACGATGAACAGTGACAAATACAAGACAATCCTGGCAACTCATTTGCTTCCCATTGTGGACAGAGACTTTCCTGATGTAGAAGACATTTTCCAGCAGGATCTTGTTCCATGCAACACTTCCAGAAAAATGCTGACATTCTTCGAAGAGAGTGAGCTAAGCGTTCTAAATTGACCTGGAAACTCTCCTGACTCAACCCAACTGAGAATCTATGAACAATAACCAAACGCAGGATCACGAAACAGAACTGTTCAACGGTGGTGAAGCTAATTGCTGCTGTTATTAGTACCTGGTACCACCACGAAGAACTTGCCAACATATGTTCGACATTGGACGATGCTATGCCAAAGTTTGTAGCAATGTTTATAAAAGCGAAGGGTAGTCATATATCTTATTAAATCAATTATCTGTCATACCATTGCCGCATATTTTTCAAATAAACATTGCTGTATGACCCTTGTAGGTTTAGCGCTTCTTTTTGATTATAATAATAAAAATAATAAATAAACATTAATTTTCCAAATGTCACATTTCATCAGTGTCCCAATTAATATGCACATCACTGTATAATGAAATGTTGACAAAAAATATCATGAAGATCCTCTGAGACAGTGCCAAGTTAACCGTTATTACTGTTGGCACTGGTGATGTACACAACACTGGCACCATCAGTGTCTCTAGAGTTTTAGTTGTCAAGATGATGTCACAGCTATCAAGGTGATGTTACAACTACTAACGTGATGTCACAGGTGTCAAGGTGGTCACAGTTGTGAAGGTGATGTCACAGACATCAAGGTGATGTCAGACATGAATATAAGCACCCAGCCTTCACTACGTCAGAATACAACACATGCACAACATCAATGTATCTTCACGTATTTGCAGTATTGTAGTAATCTCTGTATTCCACTGATGAAGGCTCCAACTCGGGCGAAACGTTTCGCCACGGAAGATACCTCAGTGTCCCTACGTGGGTCTTCATCAGTCTTGATTGATGGACTGATTATATCGACTCCAGGCTGAGGGACTGATTGCCTTGAACTCCTTCTGATCTTCATTCTTCTTTGTATTGGACTGATGAAGCCAATGTGTGGCGAAACGTTTCTATAATAGAGATACCCAAGTGTTGCACTTTTCGAATTTATCAACACTACACGGCAGTATTTTTTTACTGACTGCATTGCATTGATAAACCCCCTTCCCTGTGGGCGAAACATCGTCTTGGAAAGATTACGTAACTCTGCACGTGTACCTTTTATACAAGGGCAGTGTTGGAAAAACAAAAGAAAAGAAAAGATGGTGGCCCCGCCTGACGGCACACACTGCGGGGAACCCACGTGTTGTAATGTTACTGGCTTGCCTAACACTGCTGGTGCTGCTGCTGTTTTTGCTGCTGCTGGTACTGCTGTTGGTGCTGCTGCTGTTGTTGCTGCTGCTGTTGCTACTGCTGTTGCTGCTATTGCTGTGTTTAACACACGGGGGGGGAATAAAAGGTCAGGATGGACAGTTTATTTAGACAACCCTCCTCCTCTTCTGGAGGCCAAGTGTTCAAACTGTTTTATTTCAGACAATAGGACGATATTTTATGCATCGTACGTCTGGAGTCGAAATTATTGATTGTCATTATCAGTAGTGACATCCCCAAGACGTAGACTTGTAGTCATATCTGTACTGCACGTAAAGCTACGTCGGAGTACATAGGCAAGTGTAGACGAGGCTATCAGCGCCCCTCCACACCGTCATAAGAACAGTTTCCCAAGCATCAACCGCCTCTGTTTCAGCACCGGTCACACACAAGTATACCTGGAGGGCGTTTCAGTGGCGAAACGTTTCCACAATAAAGATACCCATTTGTTGCACATGTGTCTAATTTATCCACGCACAGGTTGTTAATTCTAGAAGCAGTTGGTCGCCTGCTGGGTAGGATTGTTATGCTCGACGGGGGATGATGGGAATTTCTTCTTTATGATCTCAACTTATTTCTTGGAAGCGTGCCACTGTCTGCTTGCATGTAATACAGCACATTAAAGTTAATGATGTAGCCGTTGTGGCTAGTTAAAACTCGGTATTATCTAGATCAAATACATGCGAGTAACATTCTAGAAAGTCTTGTATTAGATTATATACCAGCCATGTTTACCTTCCTTCTCCTACTGTTGCTGGACCTTGACTAGGCTTTCATAACATTCTTCTAGGATAACATAACAAACATAATGTAACTATTTCCAGAGTTATAATCCGAGTGATATTATGTACGGAATATGAAGCTATCATTAGAATGATGTTATTTAATTTATATTGTTCTGTATACCTACCTTAATCTGTGTATTATTTTATGCTCTTAAACATTATAATAATAATAATAATAATAATAATGTAGCCTGATTTACTGAGTTTCCCTGTGTAAGATTTTTTTTTAGGTGTTTTTTAAGAGCAGTTTAATATTTTCATTTATGAATGTATATGAAGTACATGATATGTGCTTTGTGTTGTGCCTGGAGTGTCAGCGTCACTCTCACCTTCAAACACCTATTATTTTTATTTCAGTAAATTTATAAGTGTCGGCAGGTTGTAACCCAGTACTGACAAGTGATGTAATGAATGCCCGAGTAATATATAGGAAAGTACATGAGTGAGATAACTGAGGCTGGGAAATCCAAACTGAGGCTACTTGCTCTATCATTGTCTCAGTTACGTCGCTCTGCTCTGATGATTCTCTTGTTGCATCCAGACATTATGCGAATATCGCGAACAAGCGGTACAAGATGCAAAACAACCATGGGGGAGTTGAATGATAGCTCTAGGCCTTTCGTGTTACAATAATCACATCAGGAGCTTGCAATGTTGCAGAAAAGAGGTCCCAGCAAATACGATAACAGGAAGAGCCCTTGCAAGGGCTCTTCCTGTTATCGTATTTGCTTGGACCTCCTTCTTTTCTGTAACATCGCAAGCTCCTGATAATGTATTGATTGCAATACGAAAGGCCTAGAGCTATTATTCAACTCCCCTCATAGTTTTTTTGCATATCCAGACATGATATAAAACACCTGGAGGTGTTTTTCTCTTAGTGTATATATATATATATATATATATATATATATATATATATATATATATATATATATATATATATATATATATATATATATATATATATGAACGTTTACCTTAATCTCTGGTTTAGAAAGACATGTAAACAAACACTAGGACATATTAAAGTTTCGGTCCTGGACCTTGATCATTTCTAACATACAGAGGTTAAAAAGACAGTATATATAGGCGAAGAGTGAGGTGTGAGTGACGCATGGTGACCTAAAGAATGCCATATATACCTCCTATATATACTGCCTTTTTAACCTCTGTAAGAAGTGATCAAGGTCTCAGGACCGAAACGTTTTCTAATAAATATATCCTAGTGTTTGCTCACCTGTTTTTCAAAAGCAACTTGTTGGTATCTTTTATCAAGGTCTGTACCACCTTAACCCCGATGTTAGGTATTAAGGTATTCTCTTCTGGTGGTGAGAAGGTTACAACCTTAATGACCCTAGTGTAGTCATCAGGCTTCAAACCCCATTAACAAAACCAATCATATACCATCACTTAGGGTGGGTTGCATACACGAGGTTATGAAATGTGCTAATCTCAGCGACCACTTCGATAAATCAATGAGGATACTGACAAGTATTTCATTATGGATGGATTCAGAGTGTTATTGCGAGTATTATGTTGCCTAGTGCATTTTTCATCATTTTGTATTAGATTTTTGTATTAGATGAATGTACTGTGAACTAAAAATAACATGTATATAGCATCACATGGCGAAGGAGGAGCTAAGGGGCATTAAGGTGGTCAGGCCGTTTAGAGAGGATGGAACAGAATAGGATGACCAAGAGGAAGTATAATTATATCTAGGATGGAATGAAGGAAGGGTAGGGGTTATTCCTGGAAGTATTAGAGGGAGGGGATGGAGGAAAGAATAGAGACAAGCACAGGATGAGTATTGGGAAGCTACCACCCACAGGATCGGTATGGTGTGACTACCAAGCACCACCACTGTGTGGGTCATATGACAAACACAGTAGTGGCTGTGGCCACATGACCCACACAGTAGTGGTTGTGGCCACATGACCCACACAGTAGTGATTGTGGCTACATGACACACAGTAGTGGTTGTGGCCACATGACCCACATAGTGGTGGTTGTGACCACATGACCCACACAGTAGTGGTTGTGGCCACATGACCCACACAGTAGTGGTTGTGGCCATATGACCCACGCAGTAGTGGTTGTGGCCACATGACATACAGTAGTGGTTGTGGCCACATGACATACAGTAGTGGTTGTGGCCACATGACCCACACAGTAGTGGTTGTGGCCACATGACCCACACAGTAGTGGTTGTGGCTACATGACACACAGTAGTGGTTGTGGCCACATGACCCACATAGTGGTGGTTGTGACCACATGACCCACACAGTAGTGGTTGTGGCCACATGACCCACACAGTAGTGGTTGTGGCCATATGACCCACGCAGTAGTGGTTGTGGCCACATGACACACAGTAGTGGTTGTGGCCACATGACCCACACAGTAGTGGTTGTGGCCACATGACCCACACAGTAGTGATTGTGGCCACATGACCCACATAGTAGTGGCTGTGACCACATGACCCACACAGTAATGGTTGTGGCCACATGACCCACACAGTAGTGGTTGTGGCCACATATCAAGACCACAACACAAGTCTGATGGTAAAAATTCACAAGACAGTAATGTCTTTGAAATTGTTTCATTAACTGTGACTAGTTTCAAGCGTTGTCTTGCTGTGGTCACGACGATTCCTTATGTAACACCTGATTAACCAGGCTGTTGGTGTTAGCGCCCCTACATCCTCATCTCAGTCTGGGTGAACAGCAGTAGGTTCTGGCACACATTTAATCACAACTTATTGTTATTATAAACTGGATAATAACTTTTAAAATGATAAATTAACACATAAAATTATACACTATATTTATGTTAAACATTCCAGTGAAATAATAATGAGAAACATCGTGATTGTCTTGATAAATGAGACTCTTCTGCAACATTTGGGTATCTGCTGGAAACGTTTCGCCCACCAGGGTTTCTTCAGTCAAATGAAGAGAACATTTTGTATTGTAGCGAAGAAGCCAGTGGCTGGCGAAACGTTTCCAGAATAAAGATATCCAATTGTTGTACAAGTGTCTCATTTATCACCTTGGTTTTCTAAACAATTTATTTAAATTCTGAGTATCATGTACGTCGTTATCACGTCTCCCCTGGTTCTTCCATCCTCCACTGTCGTCAATCTGCAAGTCTTGGGATACCCATCATGGTTATCTCAGACTGTTAACACTGACACCTCGCATATTAGGTACAAATTACTTCCCTCATTGGGCACTGAGGAACCTCAATGCCCAATTTCAGTACACATTGTCATTTAATAAAACAGCTCCCGTGGCCTGGTGGCTAAAGCTCTCCACACGGTGAGGGTCCGGGTTCGATTCCCGGCGAAGAGTTGGAAACATTGGACGTGTTTCCTTACTGACCTAATTTGCCCGAAATGCTCTGCATAACAAGCGGCTTTCTATATAGTAGTAGTCATTGATGTCAACTAGGCCTGAATACCTTGTACATGTACTTGTAGTAATTATTATTATTATTATTATTATTATTATTATTATTATTATTATTATAAACAGGCCACTCGGAGAGCGTAATAAGTCAAGCGGGGCCACTGAGGGAGCATTTTACAAGTCATCAACACGCGAGACATGATTTACGAGTCGCTATTGACTGAGGTCATCCAAGATGGAATTACTGGTTAAGCCAAGGCCAGGAGGAACACGTGAGCCTGGGAGGAACACGTGAGCCTGGGAGACACGTGTATTACTGTCACACGTGCCCTCTAAGAGACAGTGTAGTCTGAGTACTGAGCAGTGTAGTCTTAGTATTGGGAGACAATGTAGTCTTGGTACTGAGAGACAATCTCAGTGTCTCGCCATCAGAGATACGCCTCAATCATCTCGTCTTACCTCTTTTTCCCAACTATCTCATTATCTGACTTAATAATTATCCTGGTAATTGTTCTTGCAGCTCCTGGTCTACACGAGGGTCATTAAGGCTGCATGTCACGTGTTCACTACCAGTCAAGAATTCTTTTAATTCCTAAAACGGATTTAAAGTCACTTCTCAGTGTATATACACTGAGAGAGTGTATATACACTGAGAGACATACAACTCTCAGTGTGTATAACTTTCCTTCTGCAAGACTTGAGAACCAGTGACCTATATTGAAGTCACAAAGCCAGGGTCACCCTCTTCATTGTCTTGACACCTGGTCACCTGTCAACCAGGAAGGGACAAGCACCTGGTTACCTGTCAGCCAGGAAGGGCAAGCACCTGGTCGCCTGTCAGCCATCAAGGGACAAGGAACGTAACGTGTGTTAGTATAGTGTGGGTGTTTGGGGACAGTATGGGTGTATGGAGACAATGTGGGTGTGTGGAGACAGTATGGGTGTATGGGGTGTATGGGTATCGTCAAAGTATTGTGTATATAAACCCAAGCTGAGTCAAAATGAACGACCATCAGAGAGTAAACAAAAGAATAACCGGAGACTGGACCCGTGATGGTGTCCTGTGTCTCTCGCTGTCACCCCACAACACTCAGAGTAGGTTCCAGCACCGAGTCAGTGCTATGTCACCCCCCACAACACTCAGAGTAGGTTCCAGCACCGAGTCAGTGCTATGTCACCCTCCACAACACTCAGAGTAGGTTCCAGCACCGAGTCAGTGCTATGTCACCCTCCACAACACTCAGAGTAGGTTCCAGCACCGAGTCAGTGCTATGTCACCAGACCACCAGAGCCCCCTGGATACCACTTGCTACATCACATTTGTAGAGAGAACTGTTTAAAGTGAGTTAAAGTATTGATTACACGAGGGTCTTTAAGGCTGCATGTCGCCTGTACATCACTTTCCAAGGTTGCTTAAATCCCTAAAATAGAGATTAAGGTAGTCTCAGTGTATATACACAGAGATACACATCTCCCGGTGTGTTTACTGTGAGAGATACACACTTATCGGAGTATATACATTAAGACCTTGGGTTTAGCGCTTAGTTTTGATAATAATAATAATGTACGTTAAGAGATTCACACTTCTTGGTGTATACTTACTTAAACATACACTCCTTAGTAGTATGTATATACATAGATGTAAACATCTCTCCATGTATAGAAGGGCATACAGTACATAGATGCCTAACTATATAACCAGAACACTAAGGACTCTTACTGGAAACAAGTTACGTTGTTTAACTTGTTAACAACTTACTATGTAAGATGATTGTAACAATTTAAACTTATATGCGAAACTTAAAAATTTGGGAATACCTCGTGACTTACGCAGAAAATGACGCATGATGGGCAGTGAGTGACGCAGTGTTGCAGAGGCGGGAGGTTGCATGTCTGAAGCAACACACACACACATGACCCCTCGACCCTCTCGACCCCTGCAACCACAATTAGGTGAGTACACGCACACACACACACACACACACACGCACACACACACACACACACACCACAACTCAACATACTGAGTGTCAAATATGTATCGTTATGTCAATATGTATAATTATGTATCGTGTATTATGTATTGTGTATCATGTATCATTGTGTATCATGTATCATTGTGTATCATGTATCATTGTGTATCATGTATCATTGTGTATCATGTATCATTGTGTATCATGTATCATTGTGTATCGTGTATCATGTATCATTGTGTATCATGTATCATTGTGTATCATGTATCATTGTGTATCATGTATCATTGTGTATCATGTATCATTGTGTATCATGTATCTTGTGTATCATGTATCATGTGTATCATGTACATTGTGTATCATGTATCATTGTGTATCATGTATCATTGTGTATCATGTATCATTGTGTATCATGTATCATTGTGTATCATGTATCATTGTGTATCATGTATCATTGTGTATCATGTATCATTGTGTATTATGTATCATTGTGTATCATGTATCATTGTGTATCATGTATCATTGTGTATCATGTATCATTGTGTATCATGTATCATTGTGTATCATGTATCATTGTGTATCATGTATCATTGTGTATCATGTATCATTGTGTATCATGTATCATTGTGTATCATGTATCATTGTGTATCATGTATCATTGTGTATCATGTATCATTGTGTATCATGTATCATTGTGTATCATGTATCATTGTGTATCATGTATCATTGTGTATATGTATCATTGTGTATCATGTATCATTGTGTATCATGTATCATTGTGTATCATGTATCATTGTGTATCATGTATCATTGTGTATTATGTATCATTGTGTATCATGTATCATTGTGTATCATGTATCATTGTGTATCATGTATCATTGTGTATTATGTATCATTGTGTATCATGTATCATTGTGTATTATGTATCATGTATCATTGTGTATCATGTATCATTGTGTATCATGTATCATTGTGTATCATGTATCATTGTGTATTATGTATCATTGTGTATCATGTATCATTGTGTATCATGTATCATTGTGTATTATGTATCATTGTGTATCATGTATCATTGTGTATCATGTATCATTGTGTATCGTGTATCATTGTGTATCATGTATTCATTGTTATCATGTATCATTGTGTATCATGTATATTGTTATCATGTATCATTGTGTATCATGTATCATTGTGTATCATGTATAATTGATGTATCATGTATATTGTGTATCATGTATCATTGTGTATCATGTATCATTGTTATCATGTATCATTGTGTATCATGTATCATTGTGTATCATGTATCATTGTGTATTATGTATCATTGTGTATCATGTATATTGTGTATCATGTATCATTATGTATCATGTATCATTGTGTATCATGTATTATTGTATATCATGTATCATTGTGTATCATGTATCATTGTGTATCATGTATCATTGTGTATCATGTATCATTGTGTATTATGTATCATTGTATATCATGTATCATTGTGATTGTATCATGTATTATTGTATATCATGTATCATTGTGTATCATGTATCATTGTGTATCATGTATTATTGTATATCATGTATTATTGTGTATCATGTATCATTGTGTATCATGTATCATTGTGTATCATGTATTATTGTATATCATGTATCATTGTGTATCATGTATCATTGTATATCATGTATCATTGTGTATCATGTATTATTGTATATCATGTATCATGTATCATTGTGTATCATGTATTATTGTATATCATGTATCATTATGTATCATGTATCATTGTATATCATGTATCATTGTATATCATGTATCATTGTGTATCATGTATTATTGTATATCATGTATCATGTATCATTGGGTATCATGTATTATTGTATATCATGTATCATTATGTATCATGTATCATTGTATATCATGTATCATTGTGTATCATGTATTATTGTATATCATGTATCATGTATCATTGTGTATCATGTATTATTGTATATCATGTATCATTGTGTATCATGTATCATTGGGTATCATGTATCATTGGGTATCATGTATTATTGTATATCATGTATCATTATTTATCATGTATCATTATGTATCATGTATCATTGTATATCATGTATTATTGTGTATCATGTATTATTGTATATCATGTATCATTATGTATCATGTATCATTATGTATCATGTATCATTGTGTATTATGTATTATTGTATATCATGTATCATTATGTATCGTGTGTCTCTGGTCACTGATATGGAAGATTACAGTGACACTATGAAAGAACACCCTTCACTTCTCTGAAGGAACCACCAACTACCTTCACCTGTATGAAAGTATATAAAGTTTCTAGAGAAGGATGGATCGTCATAGTGTTGTGTGTCATCCTGACTGGCGACACATGACACACAGGATCGTCATAGTGTTGTGTGTCATCCTGACTGGCGCCACATAACACACAGGATCGTCATAGTATTGTGTGTCATCCTGACTGGCAACACATAACACACAGGACCACCTTAAATCACAGTGTTGCGGTCGGTGAAAGAAGTGTTAGGTGAAGCAGTTGGAGGTACCTCTAGGGGTGGACGGGACACCACTAGTTCAGTGGTAGCAGGTGGGTGAACATGAAGCTGACCACATGTTAGCAGTGGAGATATTCTCTGTGGCCTAGATTACATGGTGCTTCTTAATACACAGACTTCACCTGTATTATCTTCATCTTCACTATACTGTATTATCATCACTACAACTACACTACACTGTATTATCATCACTACAACTACACTACACTGTATTATCATCACTACAACTTCACTACACTGTATTATCATCACTACAACTTCACTACACTGTATTATCATCACTACAACTACACTACACTGTATTATCATCACTACAACTACACTACACTGTATTATCATCACTACAACTTCACTACACTGTATTATCATCAATACAACTACACTACACTGTATTATCATCACTACAACTACACTACACTGTATTATCATCACTACAACTACACTACACTGTATTATCATCACTACAACTTCACTACACTGTATTATCATCACTACAACTACACTACACTGTATTATCATCACTACAACTACACTACACTGTATTATCATCACTACAACTACACTACACTGTATTATCATCACTACAACTTCACTATACTGTATTATCATCACTACAACTACACTACACTGTATTATCATCACTACAACTACACTACACTGTATTATCATCACTACAACTTCACTACACTGTATTATCATCACTACATCTACACTACACTGTATTATCATCACTACAACTTCACTACACTGTATTATCATCACTACAACTACACTACACTGTATTATCATCACTACAACTTCACTACACTGTATTATCATCACTACAACTACACTACACTGTATTATCATCACTACAACTTCACTACACTGTATTATCATCACTACAACTTCACTACACTGTATTATCATCACTACAACTGCACTACACTGTATTATCATCACTACAACTGCACAATTAACATGTGATCTACACCTTATAGACATAACCTCTCTTCACCAGTGGGTCCCGCCCACCTGTGACCATGTCTTCAACACATGTGTCTTATTCATCAATAAAGGTACCCAGGTGATACACGTGTTTTATTCATCAATAAAGATACCCAGGTGATACACGTGTTTTATTCATCATTAAAGATACCCAGGTGTTACAAGTGTCTTATTCTTCAGTAAAGATACCTAGGTGTTGCACATGTGTCTTATTGACAAACTCGTGGGTGCACCTTAGATTAGTGATCTTAGGGTATGACACTGACTCTCTGTTCATTCCACTGGTTTTGACCTGGTACTTACCGTCTACTTCCCATGATACCGTTACTCAGTCACTCTCCTGGAAGGCTCCTTCGTCACTTTCCCCTCTCCTGATCCCACACACACGCAGATATCCTATTTTCTCTAATCATATGGGGGGACCTCAAGCACCAGGTTCGATCCCCACCCACGGACAAACACGTACCTTACACTCTTGATACCTTACACTCTTGCTGCCCCTGCTTACTTATCAGTCAAAAAATAGTTACCTGTGTGCTAGCCGGCTGTTGCAGATCGCATCCAGGGGGGATATGTGATAGAAAACTCCAGATTTTGTGAAATGTCTTATCCTGTGTAGGAAGACACTCAGTGATGTGTAGGAAGACACTCGGTGTTGTGTAGGAAGACTCGGTGTTGTGTAGGAAGACTCGGTGTTGTGGAAGAAAACTTCAGTACCTGCTGGAAGTATTCAGGTGTTGGGTAAAATGTATCCGAGTTAATTTAGGTGAAAGCCAGACCTGGTCTTGCTGGTTGATCTCTCTCTCTCTTGCTGTGTCCCTAACGTGTTGCCACGTGTGTGTGTGTGTGTGTGTGTGTGTGTGTACTCACCTAATTGTGGTTGCAGGGGTCCAATCATAGCTCCTGGCCCCGCCTCTTTACTGGTCGCTACTAGGTCCACTCTCTACCTGCTCCATGAGCTTTATCATACCTCTTTTTAAAGAAATGTATGGTTCCTGCCTCCACTACATCACTCTCCAGGCTGTTCCACTTTCTGACCACTCTGTGACTGAAGAAATACTTCCTAACATCCCTGTGACTCGTCTGAGTCTTCAACTTCCAACTGTGACCCTTTGTTGCTGTGACCCATCTGCGTCCCCATGTTTGTTTGTGTGTGTGTGTGTGTGTGTTGCTTCTCATTGTATAGAAGAACACTGTTCTCGTCGTAAATCACCCTGGTCTCGACTTTTAGCCATTCAAAGAGCTATTTAAAAAGCAGAGCAGTTCAGCAGACAGCAGTGAGCGCGCGAGCGCGCGAGGACAATCACGTCACAGTGTAAACAAAGATCAGCTGAGGCCACACTGTAAACAAAGATCAGCTGACTCAGGCTACGCACTACACTATGCTGCTTCGAGGACGTGTATATTTAGACGCCTGCCAAGGGCACTGCTGTTTTAAACATTTTCTGATCCCTTATCCAAGCCTATAGCCCACTACCTTAGTCTCTAACCCCTTCCCCAAGCCTCTAACTCTATTCCACTAGCTTCTAACACCTCCCCCACCCCTCCAATCTCACTCCCCTAGCCTCTAACTCCTTCCCCAAGCCTCTAGCCCCACTACCTTAACCTCAGTCTCCTTCCCAAGCCTCTATTCCCACTCCCCTAGCCTCTAACTTCTTTCCCAAGCCCCTAGTCCTACTACCCTAGCCTCTAACCTCTTCCCCAAGCCTGTAGCCTCACTTAGCCTCTACCTCCTTCCCCTAGCTTCTAACTCCTTCCCCACTCCCCTAATCTCTGTCTCCTTCCCCAAGCCTCTAGCCCCACTACTCAAGCCTCTAGCCCCACTACTCAAGCCTCTAGCCCCACTACTCAAGCCTCTAACCCCACTACTCAAGATTCTAGCACCACTAGCCAAGCCTGAACTAAGGCATGAATACATTGAATTAACAAATGACATCCGCCTGGGCAGACAACATTATCAACACTCATTTAACTACTACCTGGCACGGGACTAGGTAATTGAACAGAGTTTGACACTAATTCAGTAATTTGACTGTAGTTAGTAATTACCTGTAATCTTTAGTGGTTATGTGACTGTAGTTAGTGGTTATGTGTGACTTTAGTTAACGGTTATATATCACTATAGTTAGTGGTAATGTATCACTATAGTTAGTGGTTATGTATCACTATAGTTAGTGGTTATGTATCACTATAGTTAGTATTGTCTTGTTATAATTTGTGATTATGTTGGTGTACTAGGTAGTGATTATATAGGGTTATAGTTAGTGTCAGTAATTCTTGCGTTTGGGGATGCATGCTTGAGACAGCATGCCATGCTGAGGATAATGCTGGCGTTATGCTACAAAGATTACAACTGGTTCTTCATGCTGAGAGACAATGGTGGCGCCATGGAAGACATGGAGCAGCATGGTGTCAGGGTAGAGGCGCCACACTGCTGAGGCAACTGACTGAAGCAAGGCAAGCATTAAGAGGCAACTGACTGAAGCAAGGCGAGCATTAATGACAAGACACGAGGCAGTGCCCAAGATGCTAACATCATGGTTAAACTGCAATGCTTAGATATTACCGTGTGGCATGCGTGGGCATGCCTATTAGTTTCTGAGCCTGGAGGATGCCTGAAGGATGTTTCTAGGGGTCAATACCCTCTGTGGCCCTGTCCCAGACCAGGCCTTCCGGTGGATCAGGGCCTGATCAATCAGGCTGTTACTGCTAGCTGCACGCAATCCAGCGTACAAACGACTTCCCGGATGGTCAAGCACTTGTCCAGTGCCTCTTGAAGACAGCCATATGTTTGTTGTTAACGGTCACAGGAAGCGCCCTGGCAAGGGCGCTTCCTGTGATCGTATTTCCTTGGACTTTCTCTTTTCTGCAACAATGCAAGCACATGTCTTGATTGCAATACGAAAGGCCTAGAGCTATCATTGAACTCCCCCCGTGGTTGTTTTGCATCTTGTGTCGCTTGTTCGCGATATTTTCATAAAGGCGATAATCATAGGAAGAAATAAAGGGAGATAGACCTTGCTGGATCAATTAATACCAGAGAGAAGGAAGTGTGTGTGATGGACCGGGAGGAGGTACCTAGATGGTCCAGTGATGAGTGGACCAGGAGGTACCTGGATGGTCCAGTGATGAGTGGACCAGGAGGTACCTGGATGGTCCAGTAATGAGTGGACCAGGAGGTACCTGGATGGTCCAGTAATGAGTGGACCTGGAGGCGGTACGGGGATACTCCAGTGAAGAGTAGTGTACCACTTGCCTCTACCACAGGAAGTACACTAGAGCTTTATTCATCACGATTTAAGCTCTACAGAGGGCGAAACGTCCTTCCAGTAAAGTTTACCATGTATTTAATCCACTGTCTACAGTACCATCTGGATATACTGACTGTCTTCCTGGAGCCTCCAGTGGTCCTTATACACACAAACAACTGACATCAGTACCGCACATCCTTGCTTGTAGATGACTGTATTTTACAAGCAGTGACAAAGTGGTACAAGGCTACAAGCAGACACTGTGGCACCAGTGTGCCGGATACAAGGTGTATCAAGGCTACAAGCAGACACTGCGGTACCAGGGGGCCGGATACAAGGTGTATCAAGGCTACAAGCAGACACTGCGGTACCAGGGTGCCGGATACAAGGTGTATCAAGGCTACAAGCAGACACTGCGGTACCAGGGTGCCGGATACAAGGTGTATCAAGGCTACAAGCAGACACTGTGGCACCAGGGGCCG
Source organism: Cherax destructor (assembly GCA_009830355.1). Lineage (NCBI taxonomy): Eukaryota > Metazoa > Arthropoda > Malacostraca > Decapoda > Parastacidae > Cherax > Cherax destructor. Next base: position 41,501 of record WNWK01003189.1, read on the forward strand.
GATACAAGGTGTATCAAGGCTACAAGCAGACACTGCGGTACCAGGGGGCCGGATACAAGGTGTATCAAGGCTACAGGCAGATACTGCGGTACCAGGGTGCCGGATACAAGGTGTATCAAGGCTACAAGCAGACACTGCGGTACCAGGGTGCCGGATACAAGGTGTATCAAGGCTACAAGCAGACACTGTGGTACCAGGGTGCCGGATACAAGGTGTATCAAGGCTACAAGCAGACACTGCGGTACCAGGGTGCCGGATACAAGGTGTATCAAGGCTACAAGCAGACACTGTGGCACCAGGGTGCTGGATACAAGGTGTATCAAGGCTACAAACAGACACTGTGGCACCAGGGTGCCAGATACAAGGTGTATCAAGGCTACAAACAGACACTGTGGCACCAGGGTGCCAGATACAAGGTGTATCAAGGGGCTCTGGTGGTCTGGTGGCTAAAGCTCTCGCTTCACACGGCGAGGGCCTGGGTTCGATTCCCAGCCAGGGCAGAAACACTGGGCGTGTTTCTTTACACCTGTTGTCTATGTTCCCTATCAGTAAAATGGGTACCTGGGTGTTAGTCGACTGGTGTGAGTCGCATCCTGGGACAAAACTGACCTAATTTGCCCGAAATGCTCAGCATAACAAGGGACTTTCTATATAGTAGTATGTCATTGATGTCAGCTAGGACTGTATACCTTGTACATGTACTTGTAGTAAATAAAAATATTATTATTTATTTATTTATTTACAAGCAGACACTGTGGCACCAGGGTGCCGAATACAAGGTGGTACAAAATAGCAGGTAAACAAATACATGAAATGAGAGGGACGTCAGGAAGTACTTCTTTAGTTTGAAGGATGAGTGGGAAGTGGATCCAGCCGGATGAGGAAGTACACACACACACACACACACACACACACACACTCACACACGGAAGTGTAGGTGTACACCAAGTCATGTTTTTACTAGTAATCAACATGATACAGTTTCTGTGACTCGCTTTCTGTGTTGCGCTTGTTTGTGTTTGTTGAAGTGGGCTTCCTTAACGTGTGTGTGTGTGTGTGTGTGTGTGTATGTGTGTGTGTGTGTATGTGTGTATGTGTGTGTGTGTGTGTGTGTGTGTATGTGTGTTTTATGGAAGAATTATTCTCGTGATCTTTGACATTAACTATGTCAAACTTGTCTAGTGACTGTAACACTACAACTTACTGTGTCTCAGTCTAGTGACTGTAACACTACAACTTACTGTGTCTCAGTCTAGTGACTGTAACACTACAACTTACTGTGTCTCAGTCTAGTGACTGTAACACTACAACTTACTGTGTCTCAGTCTAGTGACTGTAACACTACAACTTACTGTGTCTCAGTCTAGTGACTGTAACACTACAACTTACTGTGTCTCAGTCTAGTGACTGTAACACTACAACTTACTGTGTCTCAGTCTAGTGACTGTAACACTACAACTTACTGTGTCTCAGTCTAGTGACTGTAACACTACAACTTACTGTGTCTCAGTCTAGTGACTGTAACACTACAACTTACTGTGTCTCAGTCTAGTGACTGTAACACTACAACTTACTGTATCTCAGTCTAGTGACTGTAACACTACAACTTACTATGTCTCAGTCTAGTGACTGTAACACTACAACTTACTGTGTCTCAGTCTAGTGACTGTAACACTACAACTTACTGTGTCTCAGTCTAGTGACTGTAACACTACAACTTACTGTGTCTCAGTCTAGTGACTGTAACACTACAACTTACTGTATCTCAGTCTAGTGACTGTAACACTACAACTTACTGTGTCTCAGTCTAGTGACTGTAACACTACAACTTACTGTGTCTCAGCCTAGTGACTGTAACACTACAACTTACTGTATCTCAGTCTAGTGACTGTAACACTACAACTTACTGTGTCTCAGTATAGTGACTAACACTACCACTTACTGTGTCTCAGTCTAGTGACTGTAACACTACAACTTACTGTGTCTCAGCCTAGTGACTGTAACACTACAACTTACTGTGTCTCAGTCTAGTGACTGTAACACTACAACTTACTGTGTCTCAGTCTAGTGACTGTAACACTACAACTTACTGTGTCTCAGTCTAGTGACTGTAACACTACAACTTACTGTGTCTCAGTATAGTGACTGTAACACTACTACTTACTGTGTCTCAGTCTAGTGACTGTAACACTACAACTTACTGTGTCTCAGTCTAGTGACTGTAACACTACAACTTACTGTGTCTCAGCCTTGTGACTGTAACACTACTACTTACTGTGTCTCAGTATAGTGACTGTAACACTACAACTTACTGTGTCTCAGTCTAGTGACTGTAACACTACAACTTACTGTGTCTCAGTCTAGTGACTGTAACACTACAACTTACTGTATCTCAGTCTAGTGACTGTAACACTACAACTTACTGTGTCTCAGTCTAGTGACTGTAACACTACACTTACTGTGTCTCAGTCTAGTGACTGTAACACTACAACTTACTGTATCTCAGTCTAGTGACTGTAACACTACCACTTACTGTGTCTCAGTCTAGTGACTGTAACACTACCACTTACTGTGTCTCAGTCTAGTGACTGTAACACTACAACTTACTGTGTCTCAGTCTAGTGACTGTAACACTACAACTTACTGTATCTCAGCCTAGTGACTGTAACACTACAACTTACTGTGTCTCAGTCTAGTGACTGTAACACTACCACTTACTGTGTCTCAGCCTAGTGACTGTAACACTACAACTTACTGTGTCTCAGCCTAGTGACTGTAACACTACAACTTACTGTGTCTCAGTCTAGTGACTGTAACACTACAACTTACTGTGTCTCAGTCTAGTGACTGTAACACTACCACTTACTGTGTCTCAGTCTAGTGACTGTAACACTACAACTTACTGTTCTCAGCCTAGTGACTGTAACACTACACTTACTGTGTCTCAGTCTAGTGACTGTAACACTACACTTACTGTGTCTCAGTCTAGTGACTGTAACACTACAACTTACTGTGTCTCAGTCTAGTGACTGTAACACTACAACTTACTGTGTCTCAGTCTAGTGACTGTAACACTACAACTTACTGTGTCTCAGTCTAGTGACTGTAACACTACAACTTACTGTGTCTCAGTCTAGTGACTGTAACACTACCACTTACTGTGTCTCAGTCTAGTGACTGTAACACTACCACTTACTGTGTCTCAGTCTAGTGACTGTAACACTACCACTTACTGTGTCTCAGTCTAGTGACTGTAACACTACCACTTACTGTGTCTCAGTCTAGTGACTGTAACACTACAACTTACTGTGTCTCAGTCTAGTGACTGTAACACTACCACTTACTGTGTCTCAGTCTAGTGACTGTAACACTACACTTACTGTGTCTCAGCTCTAGTGACTGTAACACTACAACTTACTGTCTCAGTTAGTGACTGTAACACTACACTTACTGTTCTCAGTCTAGTGACTAACACTACACTACTGTGTCTCAGCTAGTGACTGTAACACTACAACTTACTGTGTCTCAGCTAGTGACTGTAACACTCACTTACTGTGTCTCAGCTAGTACTGTCTCACACTGTGTCTCAGTAGACTAGATGCAACGTGCTAGAGGACAAGCAAACTTACTGTGTCTCAGCCTAGTGACTGTAACACTACAACTTACTGTGTCTCAGCTAGTGACTGTAACACTACAACTTACTGTGTCCAGCTAGTGACTGTAACACTACCACTTACTGTGTCTCAGCTAGTGACTGTAACACTACCACTTACTGTGTCTCAGCTAGTGACTGAACACACAACTGGTAGAGGACTAACACTAACTTACTGTGTCTCAGCTAGGACTGTAAAAGGCAGAGAGACTGAAACTAAACTACGAGCTAAGGACTGAAATATTACTGAGATCCAGTCTAGTGACTGTAACACTACCACTTACTGTGTCTCAGTCTAGTGACTGTAAACATGTGTTACTAGGACGTACACTACTTTGTGTCTCAGTCTAGTGACTGTAACACTACACTTACTGTGTCTCAGTCTAGTACTGTAACACTACACTTACTGTGTCTCAGTCTAGTGACTGTAACACTACACTTACGTGTAGAGGATGTACACTCTCTGGCCAGCATCTGTAACACTGATATGTGTCTCAGCTAGGCTGTCTTCGGTTCACTAGTGCTTAAATCATTGGTCTAGCTAGTCTAAACTACACTTGTGCTCGTCTAGTGCTTACCATCTTACTGTTCTCAGCCATGACTGTCACACTGTGTCTAGTCATGTATCCACTTAGTCTCGCTTGTGTCTTTACTGTCGTCAGTACGTATCACTTGTGGTCAGTCTAGTACTGTCAGTACTCACTTACGTGTCTAGCTAGGTGTAACACTACACTTACTGGTTCTCAGCAGACTGAAATTACTTAGCTCAGTCATGCTGTACATCCCATGTGAGAGATGAAATTGTATGTTATGTATGGCTGTAACTTAACACTGGTTAGCATGATAGCTAACTACTGTGGTGCTATATCACTGATGCTCATTGTGACTGATGTTAAGTGTATATGTGCTGTTAGTCACTGTGTCAGTTATCACTGTGTCAGTTATACTGTGCAGGTCATGTGAATTACTGCAGTATTCTGAGGAGAAGAGAAGGAGCTGGAAGAGAGAGAAGGGCTGGAAGAGGAGAGAAGGGCTGGAAGAGAGAAGAGAGGGCTGGAAGAGAGAAGAAGGGGCTGGAAGAGAGAGAGAAGGGCTGGAAGAGAGGAGAGAAGGGAGCTGGAAGAGAGAAGAAGGCTGGAAGGAGAGAGAAGGCTGGAAGAGAGAGAGAGGGACTGGAAGAGAGAAGGAGCTGGAAGAGAGAGAGAGAGAGAGAGAGAGAGAAGGACTGGAAGAGAGAAGGGGCTGGAAGAGAGGACAGAAGGGGCTGGAAGAGAGTAGAGAAGCGGCTGGAAGAGAGGAGAGAAGGGGCTGGAAGAGAGCAGAGAAGGAGCTGGAAGAGAGAGAGAGAAGGACTGGAAGAGAGCAGAGAAGGAGCTGGAAGGAGAAAAAAAGGGCCGAAAGAGTAAAGAAGGGCCTATAACGTTTCGCCCATTGCGTGGGGGTGAAGCATTGTCAGTGAAAGACGTCAGTACACTGCATTTGTTTATCTCAGTGGTAGTTACACAGTGGGAACACAAGCTAGCTTCTGTTCTCACTGTCATATTCCATCACCCAAGTCGAGTAACACAATGTGTGAAAACGTGTCAGCCTGAGCGGGGGAGAGAGAGAGAGGTAGCACCCTGGGCCAACACGGCACCTTTACACTGAGGGTCGTCCAGAGGTCGTCTTGAGACCATCTTAAAGTCTGGTCTGCTGAACGTCTCAAGACTATCACTTGGTGGCCGTTAGTGGTCTTCAGACCATCTTAAAGTCTGCTGGTCTCTTGAACGTCTCAAGACTATCACTTGGTGGTCATTAGTGGTTTTCAGACCATCTTAAAGTCTGCTGGTGTCTTAAGGGTCTCAAGAGTATCACTTGGTGGTCATTACTGGTCTTTAGACTTCCTGAAGGTACTGTTTACACTGACATATGTGGTCTTATCCTTGGGACTACTCTCTACCAACCTTCAGGATTTATTTAGCTCACCTGAGCATCATCTCTCATCCCATGGATGAGAAGATGAAGGATGGTGTGTGTGTGTGTGTGTGTGTAAAACAACCACGGGGGGGGGAGTTAAATGATAGCTGTAGAACTTTCTTGGTGCAATCAACACATTATCAGAAGCTTGCAGTGTTGCAGAAAAGAGGAGGAGGTGCAAGCAAATACGAGCACACTAAGTGCCTTTGCTGGGGTGAGGCAGAGAAGCTGGAGGCCGGAAGTGCCCCCAGGCATACCAGTACCCATAGCCAGAAAGATTGAATATTTACAGCATTTGAAAAACAGTCAGATCACCAGCACTGATAATGTAACAGTAGCCTAATGAACGTAACTGGGCAGTTCGTATCGAATATCAGAGAGTAATGTAATTCCTGTTTTAGGAATTACATTCTACTTAAGTGAGTGAGAAAGTTACAAACAGCCTTAATGACCATCGTGTAGTCGATAGGCTTCAAACCCAGGTAATCAAACTGGCTTGTCGCTATAGGAAGTCAAGGGCGCCTTCCCGATATAAAAATGTGCATAACAATAGTCGATATCAGTCTTGTAGATAAGAGGAAGATAGCAGGTGTGTGTGTATGTGTGTGTGTACTCACCTAATTGTGATTGCAGGGGTCGAGACTCAGCTCCTGGCCCCGCCTCTGCGCTGCCCGCTACTGGGTATCTGCTCTCCCTGCTCCATGAGCTTTATCATACCTCGTCTTAAAACTGTGTATGGTTCCTGCCTCCACTATGTCTTTCTCTAGACTATTCCACTTCCTGACTACTCTGTGGCTGAAGAAATGCTTCCTAACATCCCTTTGACTCATCTAAGTCTTCAGATTCCAGTTGTGTCCCCTTGTTTCTGTGTTCGCTCTCTGGAACATCCTGTCACTGTCTACCTTGTCGATTCCCTGCAGTATTTTGTATGTCGTTATCATGTCTCCTCTGACCCTTCTTTCCTCCAGTGTTGTTAGTCCTATTTCCCTCAGCCTTTCTTCATAGGACAGACCCCTGAGTTGTGGAACTAACCTTGTCGCAAACCTTTGCACTTTCTCTAGTTTCTTTATGTGCATGACCAGGTGTGGGTTGCAGACTGGTGCTGCATATTCTAGTATGGGCCTGACGTACACGGTGTACAGTGTCTTGAACGATTCCTTGTTAAGGTAACGGAACGCTAATCTTAGGTTGGCCAGTCGCCCATATGCTGCCGCAGTTATCTGGTTGATGTGTGCCTCCGGAGACGTGCTTGGCGTTATACTCACCCCAAGCTCTTTCTCCTTTTCCGAGGTATGTAGCCTTTGTCCGCCTAGCCTGTACTCTGTCAGCGGTCTTCTTTGCCCTTCTCCGATCTTCATGACTTTGCATTTGGTGGGATTGAATTCGAGAAGCCAGTTGCTAGACCAGATGTCAAGCTTGTCCAGGTCTGTTTAAAGTCCTGCTTGGTCCTCTTCCGATGTGATTCTCCTCATTAATTTCACATCATCTGCGAACAGAGACACTTCTGAGTCTATCCCGTCCGTCATGTCGTTTACATATACCAAGAATAACACTGGTCCTAGGAGTGACCCCTGCGGTACGCCGCTCGTCACAGGCGCCCACTGTGATACCTCATCACCATGTGTGTGTGTGTGTGTTAGTTAGTTACCATTTTGTCCTAGGCACATGTCGATTAGACACTAGGCCTGTTGTATGTATGTGTGTGTGTGTAACGAAACACTTCGAAATGTTTCGGCCCCGCCCAGAATTGAACCCGGGCCCTCCGTGCGTAAAGCAAGAGCGCTAGCCACCATGCCATCGGGGCTGTATGTGTGTGTGTGTGTGTGTGTGTGTGTGTGATGTGACGTAGTAAGTGATATAACCTCGACCTTCCACACACAATAAGGTTCATTTCCCCTCTCTTCTACCCTCTCATTTTCTCTCTCTTGTACCCTCTCATTTCCCCCTCTCTTTCCTCTCTTCTCTCCCTCTCTCTTTTCTCTCTCTCTCTCTCTCTCTCTCTCTCTCTCTCTCTCTCTCTCCACACACACACACACACACACACACACACACAATCCTATATGTTGTGCATACCAAACTAGACCAGATGTAACAGTAGCAGACCTAGCTAATCAATACTGCACCCACCAGCACCCACCAGCACCACACCAGCACCCACCAGCACCCACCAGCACCCACCAGCACCCACCAGCACCCACCAGCACCAACCAGCACCCACCATCACCACACCAGCACCAACCAGCACCCACCATCACCACACCAGTACCACACCAGCACCCACCATCACCACACCAGTACCACACCAGCACCCACCAGCACCACACCAGCACCCACCATCACCACACCAGTACCACACCAGTACCACACCAGCAGCCACCATCACCACACCAGCACCCACCAGCACCACACCACAATCTTAACGTAATAATCACGCTGAAGAACTCAATTGATAGCGACTAATACAATGTGTGAGCGATGCTAGGTGGGTGAGGGAGGGTATCTCCCTCACTTAGCAGGGAGCATATCTCCCTCGCCCACCAGGGAGGGTATCTCCCTCGCCCTCCAGGGAGGGTATCTCCCTCGCCCACCAGGAAGATTGTCTCCCTCATCCACGAGGTAAGTACACTTGAGAGTACAGTTCTCCTCAACACTACACATCAGTCGACAATCTTATTCATCCCTCTCCACATTCTAAGTGGGAGTGATGTTATGCAACTTGTGTGTATGTACTCACCAATTTGTACTTACCTATTTGTGATTGCAGGGTTCGATTCACAGCTGGTCACTACTGGGTCCACACTCTCCCTGCTCCATTAGCTTCATCATACCTCTTTTTAAAGCTATGTATGGATCCTGCCTCCACTACATCACTCTCCAGATTGTTCCACTTCCTGACAACTCTATGACTGAAGAAATACTTCCTAACATTCCTGTGACTCATTTGAGTTTTCAACTTCCAGTTCTGACCCCTTGTTGCTGTGTCCCATCTCTGAAACATTCTGTCTCTGTCCACCTTGTCAATTCCTCTCAATATTTTATATGTCGTCATCATGTTGTCCCTATCCCTCCTGTCCTCCAGTGTTGTCAGGTTAATTTCCCTTCCCCTCTCGAAGGACATGTCCCTTAGCTCCGGAACTTGACTTGTTGCACATCTTTTCACTTTCTCTAATTTTTTGACGTGTTTGACCAGATGTGGGTTCCATACTGGTGCTGCATACTCCAATATGGGCCTGACGTACACGGTGTACAGAGTCTTGAATAACTCTTACTCAGGTAACATATGGGCGCCAGGCTCCCATATGTTGCAGCAGTTATTTGGTTGATGTGTGTCTCAGGAGATGTGCTCGGTATGATACTCACCCCAAGATCTATTTTCTTGAGTGAGATTTGCAGTCTTTGGCTCCCTAGCCTGTACTCTGTCTGCGGTCTTCTTTGAACTTCCCCAATCTTTATGACTTTGCATTTGGTGGAGTTAAACTCCAGGAGACAGGTGTTGGACCAAGCTTGCAGCCTATTCATATCCCTTTGTAGCCCTACCTGATCCTCAGCCACTTGAATTCTCCGCATTAGCTTCACATCGTCTGCAAACAGGGACATCTCTTAATCTACCCCTTCCATCAAGTCATTCACATATACCAGAAACAGCACCGGACCTAGGACTGACACTTGTGGAACCCCGCTCGTCACAGGCACCTACACTGACACCTCGTCACGTACCATCACTCGTTGTTTCCTTCCTGTCAGGTATTCTCTGATCCATTGCAGTGCCTTTCCTGTTATTCCTGCCTGCTCCTCTAGCTTTTGCACTAATCTCTTGTGTGGAACTGTGTCAAAAGCCTTCTTACAGTCCAAGAAAATGCAGTCTACCCACCTCTCTCTCTCTCTCTCTCTCTCTCTCTCTCTCTCTCTCTCTCTCTCTCTCTTGTCTTACTTCTGTCACCTTGTCGTAAAATTCCGATAGGTTTGTGACACAGGATTTCCCTTCCCTGAAACCGTGATGGTTATCGTGTATAAGCTCATTCCTTTCTAAGTGCTCCACCACTATTCTGATAATTCTCTCTATGACTTTGCATATTATACATGTCAGTGACACTGGTCTGTAGTTTAATGCTGCCTGTCTGTCTCCTTTTTTAAAATCTGAAACTACTTTTGTGTCTTCCACACCTCAGGTAGTTGCCCTGTTTCGATAGATGTGTTGAAGATTGTTGTTAGTGGCTCACGCAGTGTCTCTGCTCCCTGTGTGTGTGTGTGTGTGTGCTCACTATATACGTTCACGTACATGTTTTTGCGAGAGTTGAGTCTTACCTCCTGGTCCCTCATCTTCGCTGGTAACAGCAGTGCTCATGTGTCCGGTCTACATTTATTTGCTTCTCGTATAATTATTTTCACCACAGCTTCCACTGGTTCTAACACTTCCTCACCTCTCAAATTTCTTTTTTTTTTACCAGTTGAGTCTCCAGGTAGACTCCAGGTCTCTCTACAAAGAATTGCTCCAGGTATCTCTTCGGCTCTTGTTTTTCAGTTATTATTTACATCTGTTATCTTGTTATCCCTGTTTAAGACACTACAACAGCTCACTGTCTATTCTCTCATGTCTTTATAACCTGGTATGTCGTTATCATGTCTCATCTCTTCCTGCTGTCACCAGCGTGGTCATATCCAGGGATGGATCTACTATAAAACAAGTCTAAGCTTGAGGGCCCCTAATCTCAGAGGGGCCCCTGAAGCGACTGTAGTCCACATTGGTTAAAAATTTTGGATCTACTGTAGGAGAAGAGGTTTTTAAATATAATATTAATAATATAATGTAATTCAATGAAAAATAATAGTTAAAATAAAAAATTAAAGGTTATTAAAGAATCATATAGGCCTATAGGCCTAGCTGGTGCTGGTTGTGAAGGTGACCCCATAACAGTGCAAGCTTCAGGGCCCCATAACAGTGCAAGCTTCAGGGCCCCATAACAGTTCAGGCTTCAGGGACCCATAACAGTGCAAGCTTCAGGGACCCATAACAGTGCAAGCTTCAGGGACCCATAACAGTTCAGGCTTCAGGGACCCATAACAGTGCAAGCTTCAGGGACCCATAACAGTGCAAGCTTCAGGGACCCATAACAGTGCAAGCTTCAGGGCCCCATAACAGTTCAGGCTTCAGGGACCCATAACAGTGCAAGCTTTAGGGACCCATAACAGTGCAAGCTTCAGGGACATTAATTCCCTGGTCCATGTATCGCTCCATGTGTTCCATTTATCAACATTATTTCCCTGGTCCATGTATCACTCCATGTGTTCCATTATCAACATTAATTCCCTGGTCCATGTATCACTCCATGTGTTCCATTTATCAACATTAATTCCCTGGTCCATGTATCGCTCCATGTGTTCCATTATCAACATTAATTCCTTGGTCCATGTATCGCTCCATGTGTTCAGTTTATCCTATATATAAAGCCTACAGATCCATGTTTTTTTTCCATTTTGTTTTACTCTTTAAATTGTTTGATAGATCTAGAACGCAGGAATTCGAAACAATAATTGAATTGTTTACTGATTACTGAGTTGTTCCTCTAGCACTCTTGTTACCACTTCTCTCCACTCACTTTGTATAATATTTTGTTTATACCGGAGCGAAACGTCTTCACTTCTCCATCTCAGTTATATACACCGACAGGTGTGTCTCTCTCAGTGTATATACACACATGAAATTTTAATATCTATTCTATGAATTAAAATCTTCTTGAGCGGTGATGCACAGGTGTGACGTGGCTTTAATGACCCTCGTCCCTGAGATAATGCACAGGTGTGACGTGGCTTTAATGACCCTCGTCCCTGAGATAATGCACAGGTGTGACGTGGCTTTAATGACCCTCGTCCCTGAGATAATGTACAGGTGTGACGTGGCTTTAATGACCCTCGTCCCTGAGATAATGCACAGGTGTGACGTGGCTTTAATGACCCTCGTCCCTGAGATAATGCACAGGTGTGACGTGGCTTTAATGACCCTCGTCCCTGAGATAATGCACAGGTGTGACGTGGCTTTAATGACCCTCGTCCCTGAGATAATGCACAGGTGTGACGTGGCTTTAATGACCCTCGTCCCTGAGATATTTACATCCAGTGTAAATATTGTTACCATGGTATTGTGAGGTGCAGTCTTCCTCGCCACACAGGTGGCAATTGAACCCCCCAGCTTAACCTTTGCAAGAGTAATCAACATATTAATGAGATAATCAAACGACACCATGTAGTTGCCACCTCAGTTATGCACCATTTTATTTAGACATAAAAAGAAATACGAATGTCTAATTTAAGACTAATATAACCAAAGCAAATGATACTGTCTTTCAGAGACCACATAAGCAAATACAACCAGCATGAGAGAAAGGGAAGAAAGATACGATAAGGGAGAGGAGAGATAGGAAGAGAGGGGTAGGAGGAGAGGAGGTGAAGGGAGAGAAAGGAGCTAGGAGAAGGGAGAGAGAGAGAGGCAGAAGGGAAAGAGTCAATCTCCATGACACTCTGACACACATCCACCACCAAGGCTGAGAGACTGGCAGAGAGAGAGAGAGAGAGAGAGAGAGAGAGAGAACAGCAAAATCAAATAAATTTTAAATAAGACACGTGTACAACACCTTGATTTCTTTATTGGCCAAACGTTTCGCCCACGCAGCAGCCTTTTTTTTCAAGCTAATATAGAGTCGACTTTTAATGGAGATCGTGGGAGAAGTGGAGATATATAATAGTCTCCATGATAACACTGAACAACGACTGTTACGAGGGCAAGATGTCTGGCTGATAAACCTGTCTAAGTGTTGCACATGTGTCTTCTTCATTAACATGTCAGTATTATTTAACATTCATAGGCTCCGTTGAAATGTTATGAGTCTATACAATTCCCATAGGCAACCCAACCCAACCCAGGTGTGTTGAATCCTTCAGACGAGTAACTACTATTTCTGATTACATCATCTTTATTTCATTTGTACACCTTCTGCCTCTATTTGACAAAAGAAGCCTACTGTGTGGGCGAAACGTTTCAACAATAAAGATACCAACTGTTGCACATGTGTCTTAATCATCACCTTGTCGGTATTTTATATCATGTTCAACAGGAGCATCAAGTTGTACAGGAATAGGCTTGACTCCTCTCACAGAAATCGTCACAGTGACTTTGTCGATTAACCAGTGTTCTCCAGCTCCGGCTACCTGAATTCTGGTTATGGTTGTTTGGTTAATGGAGTTTGAGCCCTGTCGATTACACGAGGGTCATTGAGACTGCGTGTAATTAGTTCACCATTAGTCAAGAACACTCTGATACCTGAAATGGGGATTTAAGTAGACCATGAGTGTATATAAACTGAGAGAATCACCTCTCAGTGCAGGTGATCCCGTCTCCCTCATCAGCCTAGCATAAGTTCCCAAATTTCCAACACGTCCTTACTGACTCTCACTATGTCCATCACTCATCTACAGACGCAAGGGTCGGATCTGTGTACAGAAACCAGCACAGAAACAGCTTGTAATCATGAAGAAGTGTCAGCGTGGGAGGGTTGAGGGCTGCCTTCAAGCATCCTGGGGCTTCATTAAGGCTGCCAACCACAATATATCTTGACCTCATAACACCTCACCTTCTCACATTAACATTTTTCATCATGACATAGACACTGGAGCACCAGCCAGGCGCCCAAGTGCATAACTATACTGTAAGTGTTGTATTGAAGTGTTATGCCGCGAATGTTATAGGTAAGTGATATATCACGAGTGTTATAGGCAAGTGTATAGGTAAGTGATATATTACGAGTGTTATATCCAAGTGTTATACTGCCAATGTTATAGATACTACAAGTGTTATAGGCAAGTGTTATAAGAGAGCCTGGGAGTTAGGGTTTTTAGAATGTTGGTTAATGGAGTTTAAACCTTATCGACTACACATGGGTTCACGAGAGGTCGTTCCTGATGTTGCAAATGTTGCACATGTGTCTAATTTTCATCAAGTACACGATTGTTCACTCAGTGTAACCTGCCTTGTTTCTCCTGCTTACAGTAACGTGGCTGGAGTGTATAACCTCGAAGCTGCCAGCCAAGGTTGTACAGTGATGCCTAACTCACTCCTGCTGGACCGTTACCTGGCCACGTATGCATGTATGTACATTTCCAGTAATGTGGCAACTTAATCGACCCATCATAGATTGCACCTTGCCTGATAGATTGAACGTTGCTTGCTGATAGATAGGATGTTGCCTCATAGATTATACGTTGCCTGATAGATGAGACGTTGCCTAATAGAATGAATGTTGCATTATTTATTGGACGTTGGCTGATTGATTGGACGTTGCCTGGTAGATTTCACGTTGCATGAAAGATTGTACGTTGCTTGATAGGTGAGACGTTATTTTCAATAGTAACTCCATGCTCATATGCAATCATAACTGAGACATGCGAACTGAGTTGGTCTGAATGTCAGGCAAACAAGTGTCGCATCATACATTTATGAAATGCGTATGACACTGAGAGCTGAAGCTGATTACAGGAAGACACAACTCCAGCTCTGTGTTCAGCAACAATAACAAAACACTCGATGGTAATTGGCCGACCCTCGCCCAGTCCTGCCTTGTGATTGGCTAGCTGGAGTCAAGCCGGTTACAGGGCTACAAAATTCTGCCTGGTGACTGGCTGCCGCGGGCAGTGGCGCGCCACCAATCATGACATTCCTGCGACCCCTTACTCCCTTAGTCATGTGTTTATCTTAAGAGGGCACGTATGCTGATTACCTCACTTACAAATACATGCCTCTCACCTAGCTAACACCACAACCAATTACCTGACTACTACTACGTCCATAATTGTGTGGGACAGTGTTCCAATGAGAAGAATAATACGGAAGGAAGACTGGAAGAGTAAGGTTATTATTTTTGTCTAAAGTCATGGACACCTCACAGTGTCCTCCTGACACTGGTTCATAAAACAACGAAAAAAACATGACTGAAGAATTTGGCCTCACTTTTAGACATGAGAGCATTCCAACAATTCCTGTCTCTAATAGAAGAGTTCTTAGTTAACCTTAAAAATGGTATGTACATGATTTAAAACATAGTCATGAATCTGTTGGGTGCTCGTGGCTCGATTGGTAGCTCACTTAGATCATACTGAGTGTCCGGGGTTCGATCCCCGGCACGGGTGGAAACGTTTGGGCATGTTTCTTTACACCTGCTGTCCCTGTTCACCTAGCAGTAAGTAGGTACTTGGGCGTTAGTCACCTTACACCTGCTGTCCCTGTTCACCTAGCAGTAAGTAGGTACCTGGCTGGTAGTCACCTTACACCTGCTGTCCCTGTTCACCTAGCAGTAAGTAGGTACCTGGGTGTTAGTCACCTTACACCTGTTGTCCTTGTTCACCTAGTAGTAAACAGGTACCTGGGTGTTAGTCACCATACTTCTACTACCTTTCTTCATCTAGCAGTAAGTAGGTACCTGGGTGTTAGTCACCTTACACCTACTGCCCTTCTTCACCTAGCAGTAAGTTGGTACCTGAGTGTTAGTCACCTTACACCTACTGCCCTTCTTCACCTAGAAGTCAACAGGTATCTGGGTGTTAGTCACCTTACACCTGCTGTCCCTGTTCACCTAGCAGTAAGCAGGTACCTGGGTGTTAGTCACCTTACACCTACTGCCCTGCTTCACCTAGCAGTAAGTTGTTACCTGGGTGTTAGTCACCTTACACCTACTGCCCTGCTTCACCTAGCAGTCAGCAGGTACCTGGGTGTTAGTCAACTGTTGTGACACATGTTACAACTTACAGATAGCGCTGAACTTTGAAATGAGCTGAGGTAAGATAACGGGTTCTTATCCTGTAAACTCAAATGCAGAAATTAAAAAAAAAAAGTATATGGAGCAATAAAAAGCTTTTTCCTTCTGGCAGGACAACTGGTCTTGTCGTGGCTTCATTGCAACAGAAAATTTTAGATAAATCTGTCAAAATTCCACTTAAATTCAGTACACTTTTCGTTTTAATATTTTTCAATGTGAAGAGGAGGCAGCAGGTGTTAGACAGTAGTAGGTGTTAGACAGTAGCAGGTGTTAGACAAGCACAGAACATGCCACAGTATCAGGTAACTATTACCACTGCACCGGCTAACCTGTATTTCCCAGAGACCGTCTGGCCACTACGCTTCATCTACTGACGTCAAGCCTAGGATTCTAGGAAGAAACAGACATAGGAAGAATAAAGGTCACAGGGGAAAAAACAAGTCTTAGTGTTACATAGAATAGTAAAACAAATACTTTTAGGAACAGTGGTAACCGCAAACGTTTGAAGGGTAAAGTCAATGCGGTGCCATCTCTCTTGTTGTCTCTGGTGTAGCGGTAACATGGCTGACTTCTGGTAGGTATTAAGAGAGTTTGAACCTGTGGAACTTCTCGTTCACACAAGCTTTTGTTTTCACGAGTGTGTGAATTCTCAGCTTTGTTCAGTACCTTTGGTTTAACCCTCGTTGCCAGAGCACCTGTGTGTGGTTCCAGAGGCTGGTTGTTGTGGCGTTAATGGAACCACTGTTTTTAACCAGGCTTAGGAGTTTTGGCGTCATTGATACTTATTGCTGAGTCTCTCTCTCTATCTATCTCTCTCTCTCTCTCTCTCTCTCTCTCTCTCTCTCTCTCTCTCTCTCTCTCTCTCATGAAAGCAGTTAAGGCGGTAATGAAACATAGTGTAGCTAACCCATAGAGTTTGTATAGTTATCTCTGTCTTGTCTCTGTGTTACTATACCACAGTTATGTTAGTGGTGTCCAGTGTTTGTAGTTACTATACCACAGTTATGTTAGTGGTGTCCAGTGTTTGTAGTTACTATATGACAGTTATGTTAGTGGTGTCCAGTGTCTGTAGTTACTATACCACAGTTATGTTAGTGGTATCCAGTGTCCAGTGTTCACCATATAAATATCTATATTATTCCAGTGATCTAACATTCACCACCACCATTCTTCTACCACTGTGAAGAAGCACCTTTGTAATATCTTCTTGGTACCTCTTCTTCTTTAATATATTAATAAATCCACCGCTGACCCTGTTTATTGTGCAAGGATATCTTTTATATAAATTCCTTCATAGTCATTGATAAACATGTACATACCTGGTTATCATGTCTTCCCTTATTCTGCTATCAGCCAACTAGGGCATGTCTTATGGCACTTCAGTCAGCCAGGGCATGTTTCATGTCACTTCAGTCAGTCAGGGCTTGTTTCATGTCACTTCAGTCAGCCAGGGCATGTTTCATGTCACTTCGGGCAGCCACAGGGTCTTATTATTATTGTTTTACACGTAGTCTTATTATTTTACACGGTGTTTTATTATTTTACATGGGGTCTTATTATTATTATTTTACACGGAGTCGTATTAATATTATTATTTTACACGGAGTCTTATTATTATTATTATATCCGGGGTCTTATTATTTTACACGGGGTATTATTATTATTTTACACGGGGTTTTATTATTATTGTTTTACACAGTGTCTTATTATTTTACACGAGGTCATTATTATTATTTTACACAGGGTCTTATTATTTTACACGGGGTTTTATTATTCATATTCAACACTACCATCATCATATTACAGTCACCATCACCTCCATCATCACTACTACCATGATAAAGAGAGAGAGAGATGCGGTGGCTTCAGTACTGCCATAAATTCCATGTCTTCCTTGAGTACTGAGATGAGCCGAATTTAGCTGGTTGTTAGAGGTTTAACTGCAATTGGGTAATTGAGGACGAGACGAGGACTGTGGTTGTGCTGGTAGTAATGGTCGTGATGGTGGGAGTGGTGGTGGTAGTGGCGGTGATAGTGGTGGTGGAGAATATATATATATATATATGTCGTGCCGATTAGGTAAAACTTGCGATTTTGGCTTAAATAGCAACGCTCACCTTGCCATATAAGACAAGTGAAAATTTGTGTATGCAATAATTTCGTCAAAATCATTCTGAACATAACGAAAAAAATATATTTCATTGTGTTTGTTTATTATTAAATTAATGTTAACGTATCTAAAATATATTTAGTTGGGTTAGGCTAAATTAAATTGCGCTTGTTGTAATAAGGTTAGGTAGGTTTTCAAAGTTTCTCTTGTTACAAAATTACAAATTCTTACATTAACATAAATGAAAAAAATATATCATTAAACGTATAAGAGAAAATTTTAGAAAGGACTTAATTTTAGATGAGTTCTTGCTAATTGACCAGTTTTACCTAATCGGCACGATTTATATATATATATATATATATATATATATATATATATATATATATATATATATATATATATATATATATTTAATCATAATGCTAGTAGTCTTGATAATGAAGGATAATGATTGGAGCAACAAATGACAGGTGTGTATAATGACAGGTGTGATGTGCTTTTAGCCAGCTAGAATCAGGTCTGTGTTCCTAGATGCGAGGTAGCCTCACCCATGGTGTCAACCCTCCCTCTGACACATGAGAGTGCCCCAGCATCTAGCTAGCACCACGCATCAAGATGGTGCACTCAGCCTGGCTATGATAAGTAAGTTTATTTATGCACAGGTATACATTAATTCAGTTACTCAAATTATAATATATAGTAACATATTTACAAACATTATCTCTCAGTCCACAGCAGGATTCGAACCTGCAAACAATACTTTATCCACACAGCCAGACTCCAGACTCCAGGAACAAGAACACTTATTTCTGGAGATAATGTTTGTAAATAATTTCGCCTGTTTGCGAATTGTTAAATATAGTAACATATGTGTAAATTACGTAGGAAAACCCAAAAAAAGTCAGACACAATGACTTATTTCCATTGGGGAAAGTGGTTGTATATGGTTTACTTCTTATATAGGACGATTAACTCTTAACAGCGAGCTCAATTAGTTTTAATTGCTACTAACACAAACCACAACAAATTACCTGGATATTTAAACCCACATTTATCATTCTCATTTTCTCTAAGGCCAGCATTAACATAGTTGTTGTTAAAACTAAACCATGACGGCAGGTAGGTATTAGGTTTGTCAGGAAACAGGACAAGTATTTCCTGACACGGGTCTTAGTCATAGGACGACCCGCAGCTGGATGTTTTGGCCATCTGAACGAGGCCTTCTACCGGCTTAGCCCTCCGCCCCTTTAAATATTATGATTATAACCATTAGAGATGTATTAGTAAACCATGAGAGAGATAACCAGACGTTAAAGACCCAAAAACAATACTACTGCATGAGTGTATATTAATCCATGCAGAGAAGACATCAAGGTTGATGTCGAGGACACATGATCTGCAAAACCATTGCCTTTCTACATGCGTTATAAAGTGTCACCCATTTCTCTACAAACAACGTATCATGTGGATATAAATTTTGAATTTGAATGGATTGACCTCTGAAGCGGCCTTTAAGACCCTAAATACGCGTGAAGGATGGACGAGGGCAACAATGCAGGTGTTGTCCAAGTAAGACTACATTACCACAGTATGAACTGGGAGGCGAGCACTGGTTGTTTCAGTGGGGGCCACCGATCTTACTGAGGTCATCTAACCTTCCTGACCTCATTTCTTACCTCACCCCTAGACTTTTCCCTTCACCCAACCTTTAACCTCTCGTGCGATCTCTCTTAACCTCTAGCTACAAATAGGTAATCCACACCCCCCCCCCCACACCACACACACACACACACACACACCACACACACAGGCACAGAACACACACACAACAACACATACACCTACACACACTGAGAGGAATCAACAAGGTGGACAGAGACAGGATGTTCCAGAGATGGGACACAGCAACAAGGGGTCACAGTTGGACGTTGAAGACTCAGATGAACCACAGGGATGTTAGGAAGCATTTCTTCAGTCACAGAGTTGTCAGGAAGTGGAATAATCTGGGAAGTGATGTAGTGGAGTCAGGATCCATACATAGCTTTAAGAAGAGGTATGGTAAAGCTCATGGAGCGGGAAGAGTGACCGAGTAGCGGCCAGTGAAGAGGCGGGGCCAGGAGCTGTGAATCGACCCCTGCAACCACAACTAGGTGAGTACAACTAGGTAGGAGAGTACACACACACACCAAACAAGACAAATGTCCAATCGACAAGTGCCTTTAACAAAATGGTAACTAACTAACTAACATAACGTTCTTCTAGCAGGGAGACAGTGGACCTAGTAACGACCAGCGAAAAGGCGGGGCCAGGAGCTGTGAATCGACCCCTGCAACCACGTACAGGTGAGTACACAACCAGGATACAGATACAAAACATGCGTTACATACTGTAGCGTACCCTCGTCACGTTACAGTACTGCAGGGAAGGTACGTGGTTGGTATAATCATGTTCGTGGGTACGTGGTTGGTATAATCATGTTCGTGGGTACGTGGTTGGTATAATCATGTTCGTGGGTACGTGGTTGGTATAATCATGTTCGTGGGTACGTGGTTGGTATAATCATGTTCGTGGGGTGGTGAGGGCGAGCCAACCTCATGACACCAATGTTAATCTTAGTCTGCGAGGAGACGGTGTTATGGTAATACTGCCCCAGGCTGACCCCAGTGTTGTGCAGCTGCTGTGACCCCAGTGTTGTGCAGCTGCTGTGACCCCAGTGTTGTGCAGCTGCTATGACCCCAGTGTTGTGCAGCTGCTGTGACCCCAGTGTTGTGCAGCTGCTGTGACCCCAGTGTTGTGCAGCTGCTGTGACCCCAGTGTTGGTAAAATAGCCACCACCACAATACATCACAGCAGCTACCACCATCAGTACCACCACCACAATACATCACAGCAACTACCACCATCAGTACCACCACCACAATACATCACAGCAGCTACCACCATCAGTACCACCACCACAATACATCACAGCAGCTACCACCATCAGTACCACTCACCAGCAAACATCACAGCAGCTACCACCATCAGTACCACCACCACAATACATCACAGGAGCTACCACCATCAGTACCACCACCACAATACATCACAGCAGCTACCACCATCAGTACCACCACCACAATACATCACAGCAACTACCACCATCAGTACCACCACCACAATACATCACAGCAACTACCACCATCAGTACCACCACCACAATACATCACAGCAGCTACCACCATCAGTACCACCACCACCACACTCACAGTCATCCCCACTATGAAAATGTTTACCTTCCGACCATTTTCAGTTACTTATCCCAACCTAACCTAAATTACCTCTTTACATTCATTAGTGTAATTTGAAATGATTCGACTGGGTTAACTTGAGGTTATTTTTGCTTAAACTAGCGTACTTAGAAAACTCGGCTAAGTTCGTAGAGCTAAAGGAAAAGGTGCCTGGCAGGTCGCAACCACAGAACCCGGGTTCAATCCTGAAAAGTTGAGAGGTATTACCAAGTCTCCTTACATCTGCGATCTCTTGTCACCTAGTAATGAGGTTATAACAAAAAACTATCAATTTTTAGAGGGGTAGAAGGGTAAGCCAGTGGAAGGCCTCGGTCAGAAGACCAAAAGCTCCAGCTGTGGGTCATCACATGACTAAGACCCGCTTCAGGAAACACTTGTTGTTTCCCGAACAACCTTACGTAACCTAGGTAGTCAAGTAATGAGGATGTCATCAGGTGTTTCACTCAGGGTTCATCCTCTACTGGAGCTTCAAGTTTCGTTATCCTAGCAGTAAATAGGTACCTGGGTGTTAGTAGACTCTTGTACCATAGCCTGGGTGTATAACCTTAGATGAGTACACAAATAACCCACACATAGGAGACAGAGAAGCTTATAGTGTGACTTGTAAATGGTTCAAGTCGGACGGAAACGTCGTCGTAAGCTCCTCTCTCTCCTATGTGTGGGTTATTTGTGTATTGTTCCAGTCACGGTATTGTACTTTTTGGTTCTCTACCTTAGATAAGGCAGGGATTTGAAATAGCCTGAGCTTAAGATAACAACTTTTAGCCTTCAAGCTCAGTGGTAAAAATAAAGGTTAAGACAGGTCTTGTGGCGACAGTGTTTTGGGAGCTGGAAAGTGGTAGCTACCAGGACTGGTGGGCGTAACTCCTACCAGCGCCTCCCTGGGTTGCTCCTTAGAGAGTTTGGTCGTCCCAGGCTGCTATTGTTATCCTTTGTGTTGCGTGGCCAGGCTTGTGATTGGGGACGAAGGGCGGTGCACTGGTGTGCGTGTTTGTGTGGTGTATATGTGGGAGTGGGTAATGGTGGCTCTTGGAGTGTGGTGAGGGTGATCTGTGTCGTAGTGTGTGTGTGTGTGTGTGTGTGTGTGTGTGTGTGTATGTGTGTGTGTGTGTGCAGAGGGTTAGGTTTATAGGAGGTTATGTGGACTCAAGAGTCCAAGAAGACAGTCATTGCAGTTGATGGAGCTTCAGCGGAGGGACCAAGAGCTACAATTTGATTCTAGCAAAAACACAACACAAATCGTTAAGTACAAAACACACACACACACACACACACACACCGCACATGGCCAAGTACGTCAGGAAATTAGAGAAAGTGCAAAGGTTTGCAACGAGATTAGTCCCTGAGTTAAGGGGTATGTCCTACGAGGAGAGGTTAAGGGAAATCGACCTGACGACACTGGAGGACAGGAGAGATAGGGGGAGTATGATAACGACATATAAAATACTGAGAGGAATCACCAAGGTGGACAGAGACAGGATGTTCCAGAGATGGGACACACAAACAAGGGATCACAATTGGAGGTTGAAGGCTCAGATGAATCAAAGGGATGTTAGGAAGTTCTTCTTCAGTCATAGAGTTGTCAGGAAGTTGAAGTGATGTAGTGGAGGCAGGATCCATACATAGCTTTAAGCACTTTCCCTGCTCATGGAGCAGTTAAAGTGACCTAGTAGCGATCAGTGAAGAGGTGGGGCCAGGAGCTGTAAATCGACCCCTGCAACCACAATTAGGTAAGTACAGTTAGGTGAGCATGCACGCACGCACGCACACACACACACACATACACACACACACACACATACCTGACAAGAAGTAAACGAGTGATGGTACGTGACTAAGTGTCAGAGTGGGCACCTTTGACGCCCACAGGGGTCAGTCCTAGGTCCGGTGCTGTTTCTGATATATGTGAATGACACGACTTAAGGGATAGATTCAGAGGTGTCCCTGTTTGCAGACGACGTGAAACTAATGCGAAGAATTCAAGCGGCTGAGGATCTAGAGAAGGTCCAACAACTGGCTCCTGGAGTTTAACCCCACCAAGTGCAAAGTCATGAAGATTGGTTAAAGTCAAAGAAGACCGCAGACAGGGTACAGTCTAGGGGGCCAAAGACTGCAAACCTCAATCAAGGAAAAAGATCTTGGGGTGAGCATAATACAAAGCATATTTCCTGAGGTGCATATCAACCAAATAACTGTTGCAGCATACGGGCGTCTGGCAAACCTAAGAATACCGTTTCGACACTTGAGTACGGACTCGTTCAAGACTCTGTACAGCATGTACGTCAGGCCCATATTGGAGTATGCAGCACCAGTATGGAACTCACATATGGCCAAGCACATCAAAAAATTTGAGAAAGTGCAAAGGTTTGCAACAAGACTAGTCCTCGAGCTAAGAGGTATGTCCTACGAAGAGAGGTTAAGAAAAATCGACCTGACAACACTGGAGGACAGGAGGGGTAGGGGAAACATGATAACGACTTAGAAAATACTGAGAGGAATTCACAAGGTGGATAGGTACAGAATGTTTCAGAGATGGGACACGGCAACAAGGGGTTACAATTGGAAATTGAAGAATCATCTGAATCACGGGGAAGTTAGGAAGTATTTCTTCAGTCATAGAGTTGTCAGGAAGTGGAACAATCTGGAGAGTGATGTAGTGAAGGCAGGATCCATACATAGCTTTAAGAAGAGGTATGGTAAAGATCATGGAACAGGGATA
This sequence comes from Cherax destructor, assembly GCA_009830355.1. NCBI lineage: Eukaryota > Metazoa > Arthropoda > Malacostraca > Decapoda > Parastacidae > Cherax > Cherax destructor. The sequence continues at coordinate 65,034 of WNWK01003189.1, forward strand.
GAGTGGACCTAGTAGCGACCAGTGAAGAGGCGGAGCCAGAAGCTGTGACTCGACCCCTGCAGCCACATACGGGTGAGCACACAGAAGCATGTACACACACAACACATCATATTATTGATGCATTACATTACCAACACGTTGAATAAAGATACCCAGGTATTGCACACTGTAGATTACCAAGTGTTGCACAGTGTCGATACCCAAGTGTTGCACAACGCAGATACCAAGATCTACACTAAAGATACTCCGAGCTGAGGGACTGACTCCCTCAAACTTCTTCTTTGGGATGAGGGGGGACTGACAATCTCGTCTCTACCTCTTCACGGCTCTTCTTGTCTCTGTATTTGGACTAACGAAGTCAAGATACCATACTGTTGCACATATGTCTCATTCCACACTCACACAGCGTCATGAGGAGGCCATGTGTTGCAAGTTGCAAAAGCCATTGCTCAACATCATCAGCATCGTACCTATGAATGAACGCCAGGTTGTGTTCACCTTAATCAGCTGATTACCAAGTTCAGCTGACTGCTGAGGCAGCAGCAGCAGCAGCAGCGGAAGTGAAGACAGAGGTCTGCTTACTGTGTGCTCAGCTGAGCTTCCACGTACAAGAATGCGAAAGGTGATTTCTTCAGGTTAAATGGCCTAGTTCACTTGACTGACAGCTGATAGCGTGGCACAGTTTAAAGAACAAAAGGTACAATACCGTGACTTTGTAAATGGTCCAAGTGGGACCGAAACGTCGTGGTAAGCTCCCCTTTCCTATATGCTGGTTATTTGTGTCGTGTCATGGTATACCTGAGGGATAGAACAAGCGTCTCTGCGGACGATGTTAGCTTTTAAGAATAACGAAACTTTTCGTTCTGTAACAAAACGCTGATATCTTCATTATAACCAAAAATGTCTGAATTGAAGGTTTGTTGTGTATGCTTGATGTGTGTGCCCACAGACCTGGGAAAGTGCCTTAGGCACTGCCCACGGTCTAGAGAAAGTGGTAGTAGTAGTGTTAGTAGCGGTGTTAGTAGTAATAGTGCTGGTAGTAGTGGTGGTCGTGGTAGTAGTGGTAGTGATAGAAGTAGTAGTATCAAGCATGTTCTACTTTAAGTGTGTTAATATAGGTTATATTGTGGACACAACCTTGTATACACACTGGAAGGTGAGCTGGCAATAGTTTTCTGCTGACAAGGTTGTGACCTGGTTAGTAAGTCTACCTGTGGCTCCATCTAACAGCATACAACGGCGGTGCATAACAATATACAACAGCGGTGTATTACAGATAACAACGGTAGTGTGTAACAGCATAAACGGCGGTGTATTACAGATAACAACGGCGGTGCATAACAGCATACAACGGCGGTGTATTACAGATAGCGGCAGTATATAGCCCACTTAAACCGACAGTGTTTTAGCACCTTGTAAAGACTGTTTATGCTCAAGTATACGTGGAGACTAGCGAATGTCCACAAAATATCAGTCTTAAGTAGCTACCCACCTTTACTTACGGTACGAGAACGAACTAGCATTTTAACCTCACAAAGATGTTGATGGTGACTGCTGAAGCAGATGATTGAAGATGCCGCCCCAGTTACTGAATGTGAGGTGGTGATGGAGGGAGGAAGGGAGGGAAGGTGATAGAAGGAAGGAGGAAGGGAGGGAAGGTGATAGAGAGGAGAGAGGGTGGTAGAGGGAAATAAGGTCATTGAATAAGGGAGAAAGGGTGAGAGAATGAGAAGAGAGGATGAGGGAAAGAGAGTGCTGAAAAGTGAGAAAGACTGAGGGATGAGGAAGGGAAGGATTATTATTATTTTATTATTATTATTATTATTATTATTATTATTATTACATTACTATTATTATTATTTTCATTATTATTATTAAGATATTGTTGTTGTAAGGCAGCTGGGATTGATGGCATAAAGATAGAAATATTAAAGCAGGTGGGGATATAGTTTTGGAGTGGTTGGTGCTTTTCTTTAATAAATGTATGGAAGAGAGTAAGGTACCTAGAGACTGGCAGAGAGCGTTCATAGTTCCTTTGTATAAATTCAAAGGGGACAAAAGAGAGTGTAAAAATTATAGGGGAATAAGTCTGTTGAGTATACCTAGTGAAGTGTATGGTAGAGTTATTATTGAAAGAATTAAGAGTCACAAACCGGGCCGCGGGGGCGTTGACCCCCGGAATTCTCTCCAGGTAAACTCCAGGTATGACGGAGAACAGGATAGCAGATGAACAAGGGGGCTTTAGGAAAGGTACGGGGTGTGTAGACCAAGTGTTTACAGTGAAACATATAGGTGAACAGTATTTAGATAAGGGTAAAGAGGTTTTTGTGGCATTTATGGATTTGGAAAAGGCGTATGACAGGGTGGATAGGGGGGCAATGTGGCAGATGTTGCAGGTGTATGGAACATAAGGTAGGTTACTGAAAGCAGTGAAAAGTTTTTATGATAGTGAGGCTCAGGTTAGAGTATGTAGGAGAGAGGGAGATTATTTCCCAGTAAAAGTGGGCCTTAGACAAGGATGTGTAATGTCACCATGGTTGTTAAATATATTTATAGATGGGGTTGTAAGAGAAGTGAAAGCTCGAGTGTTGGGGTAAAGGAGTTTTTGTGTGCGAGGGGCTTGGACTTCCAGCAAGCATGCGTGAGCGTGTTAGGAGCGAATGGAGACAAATGGTTTTTAGGACTTGACGTGCTGTTGGAGTGTGAGCAAGGTAATATTTATGAAGGGATTCGGGGAAACCGGCAGGCCGGACTTAAGTCCTGGAGATGGGAAGTACAGTGTCTGCACTCTGAAGGAGGGGTGTTAATGTTGCAGTTTTATAACTGTAGTGTAAGCGCGGCTATGGCAAGACAGTGATGGAGTGAATGATGGTGAAAGTTTTTCTTTTTCGGGCCACCCTGCCTTGGTGGAAAACGCCCGATGTGTTAATAACAATTTTTTATTATTATTATTATCATTAATATTTATTATTACTACTACTATTTTATTGTTATTATTAAAATATTATTATTGTGAATATATTGTCTTTATTTATCTTATCTTTCTTCCCATTAGCTGTTCTTTATGACTAAAGTAATATTCACATTTTGTTTTAGAGTTAATGTGTTATTTTTGTTTTTCTACGACACTCAGATCTTGTAGACAAGACCTTAATAATGTGTCAAGAGATGTGAGAGTGTGGTCCCTGTATCAGGATACTGCTGGAGGGCACCTTTAAACCAAGTTCTTGTTGGTGGTGTAGTGTCGTGGACACCACCAGGATGTCTTACCAGGTACTTGGTAGTGTCCCAGCTTTGTGGACACCATCAGGATGTATTATCAGGTCTTTGGTGGTGTCCAAGTGTCGTGGACACCATCAGGATGTCTTACTAGGTACTTGGTAGTGTCCCAGAGTCGTGGATACCACCAGGATGTCTTAGCAGGTCCTTGGTGGTGTCTCAGTGTCGTGGACACCACCAGGATGTCTTATCAGGTCCTTGGTGGTGTCTCAGTGTCGTGGACACCACCAGGATGTCTTATCAGGTCCTTGGTGGTGTCTCAGTGTCGTGGACACCACCAGGATGTCTTCTCGTGTCCTCGGTAGTGTCCCAGCGTTGTGGACACCACCAGGCTAGAACATTGTTCCAGACTATGGAACAAAGCTCTTCTCCAGGCTGAGGGACTGACCACCTCAACACTACGTCTTCAAGGGTGATGAACTAATTTCATCTCTACTGCTCCTGCTGCCTCAGTACTCGACTGAAGAAGCCTACTGTGTAGGTGAAACCTTTCTGAATAAAGATACCTAAGTGTTGTACATGTGTCTTACTAACTCGTCAGTTCTGTGCACTATGATCATATTGACATTATTGTATGTATGATATGTATGTATCTCAGTGTGTGTACGATTGATATACTTCAATACCTGGTGTATATACGTATATACTTCTATTAGGTATTAAAGTATTATTGACTAGTGGTGAACAGGTTACATGCAGTCTTAAATGAGCGTGGTGTAGTTGATAGTCTTGAAACCCAAGTAACCATTCTCTCTCTATAATATAATAATAATAATCATAATAATTTCTACCAGTACATGTACAAGGTATACAGACCATAGCTGACATCAATGACATACTACTATATAGAAAGCCCCTTGTTATGCAGAGCATTTCTGGAGAATTAGGTCAATTTTGTTCCCAGGATGCGACCCACACCAGTCGACTAACACCCAGGTACCTATTTTACTGATAGGTGAACATGGACAGCAGGTGTCTTAAGGAAACACGTTCTAATGTTTCCACCCGTACTGGCGATCGAACCACGGACCTCAATGTGTGAGCTGAGTGCGCTAGCAATCTCTCTCTCTCTCTCTCTCTTATATCTCTCTTGTTTATTATCGTGTTTTTCCTGCTTGTGTTTCTAATAATAATATGAACACGTGATACCACGTGACTGAGACTCAGTCCCCCCCTCCCTCACCCTTTCTATCTTCCCCTCCCCTCCTGTAATAATCCCCATTCCCCCTTCCCCTTCTCCAATCTTCCTCTTAACCTCCCCCTTCCCTTTATCTCCCACTCCCCCTCTTCCTCCACATTCCACTCCCACTCCTATTATCTTCCCCCTGCTTTATCACCCCTTCCCTCCCACCCTTCCTCTCCTCCCACTCAAGCATTAAGTAGTATGCCATTCCAAATAATAATAATAATAATAATAATAATAATAATAATAATAATAATAATAATAATAATAATAATAATAATAATAATAATAATAATAATAATAATAATAATAATAATCTTTATCAACAAGTACATGATGCATACATAATAGTAAGCTCAGCCTTGGTTGAAAGACCTTGAGGGGTTACATTTATATTTCAGTAATTCTCTGGCTTTAAATAGAACTTTATCACCCTGTGTTTGGAACCAGACGTATCGTACTGTGTTCAGGTGGCAACACTGTCTATCAGGCTCTGTTTACACCAAAATATCGTCTATAATGTTGTTTGTAAATCTGAAGATAGTCTATCAAGTTGTGTATAGAGGCAAAATCTGTCAAGCTGTATTTAGAGCCAAGCTATATTCTATCACGCTGTTTTTTCAGTCATAGTCTATCAAGGTGTGGATAGCTGAAGTGTAACGAAGACTTAACAGGAGATTCATTGATCTGTATATTTCGATCCCCTTCTGGGACCCTCTTCATATCAAGGTGTGTTGGGAATCAAATATAGTCTATCAAACTCTGTTTAAAGCCAAACATAGCGTACAGATAACTCCTGTAGCTATTGATAATTAAGACACATGTGCGACAATTAGGTATCTTTACTGTTCAAACGTTTCGCCCACACAGTAGGCTTCTTCAGTTAAATATAGAGGCAACAGGTGTAGTAGTGTAATAAAGATGATGTAAGCAGTCTATCAACCTTGGAGAAGAAGTATTTGAGGTGGTCAGTCCCTCAGCCTGGAGAAGAGTTCAGCTCCATGGTCTGGCTTTCCAGACCATGGAGCTGAACTCTTCTTCAGGCTGAGGGACTGACCACCTCGTATCTCCAAGGCTGATGGACTGATTACCTCATCTTCATTTCACTGCTACACCTGTTGCCTCTGTATTTGACTGAAGAATTTTATACCATTTTCAACATCCTCCAGCCGTGGTCTGCCCACCATGCTTGCCGGAAATACCACTAAGCTTCAGCCTTGAAGGAAGGAAGCCCCTGAAGCTGTCGTAACTGCTGAACCCACACTGGAATGATGCATAATTTGATGATTTTGCCACCGAAGTGGCTAGTTTATTGTGCACCCCGTGTCCATCCCGTGCACGGTGACCCAACAGTATGGATACATAACACATCTACAACCTAAGGACTCCAGTGGATAAGTGTGAGTTCTTATATAGCTAACATTGTTTACCTATTATTGTAAGCTGATCCTATCTTTAATGTTAACATTATTTCTTTAATGTTAACCTTATTATTTAATGTTAACATTATTCTTAGTATATCTCCTTGTATTGTAACTGATTTTTCACACAGTTGAGTTACTTAACTGTATTAACTTTTAAGATATAAAATAAGACATTACAAGAATGCCAACTGAACTAAGTCACTGACTATTTTGGGATAATTTACACTATGTATGATAATTATACTTATGTATACCTCTGCCTAAATAAACTTACCAGGCCCAAAATGATATGCTTGACATATCCTTACTATACACGGTGAACCCGTAACGCTCATATAGCGCCAGGTTTGAGTCGAGGAAGAGGAGGATGACTCCACTTTCTCTGATTAAGAAGTCTTCACCAGCACCAGGGTGCCACTCCTTGAACCAGGGATATCCTTATTATCCTACTGGGGTCTGTCACCTTGTTACCTCATGTACGATACCCATCCTGTGTGATGGAGTATGACAGTATACCCATCCTGTGTGATTGAGTATGACAGTATACCCATCCTGTGTGATGGAGTGACAGTATACCCATCCTGTGTGATGGAGTGACAGTATACCCATCCTGTGTGATGGAGTATGACAGTATACCCATCATGTGTGATGGAGTATGACAGTATACCCATCCTGTGTGATGGAGTATGACAGTATACCCATCCTGTGTGATGGAGTATGACAGTATACCCATCCTGTGTGGAGTATGACAGTATACCCATCCTGTGTGGAGTATGACAGTATACCCATCCTGTGTGGAGTAGGACAGTATACCCATCCTGTGTGATGGAGTATGACAGTAAACCCATCCTGTGTGATGGAGTATGACAGTATACCCATCCTGTGTGATGGAGTATGACAGTATACCCATCCTGTGTGATGGAGTATGACAGTATACCCATCCTGTGTGAGTATGACAGTATACCCATCCTGTGTGGAGTAGGACAGTATACCCATCCTGTGTGATGGAGTATGACAGTAAACCCATCCTGTGTGATGGAGTATGACAGTATACCCATCCTGTGTGGAGTATGACAGTATACCCATCCTGTGTGATGGAGTATGACAGTAAACCCATCCTGTGTGATGGAGTATGACAGTAAACCCATCCTGTGTGATGGAGTATGACAGTATACCCATCCTTTGTGATGGAGTATGACAGTATACCCATCCTGTGTGATGGAATATGACAGTATACCTATCCTGTGTGATGGAGTATGACAGTATACCCATCCTGTGTGATGGAATATGACAGTATACTCATCCTGTGTGATGGAGTATGACAGTATACCCATCCTGTGTGATGGAGTATGACAGTATACCCATCCTGTGTGATGGAGTATGACAGTATACCCATCCTGTGTGATGGAGTATGACAGTATACCCATCCTGTGTGATGGAGTATGACAGTATACCCATCCTGTGTGATGGAGTATGACAGTATACCCATCCTGTGTGATGGAGTATGACAGTATACCCATCCTGTGTGATGGAGTATGACAGTATACTCATCCTGTGTGATGGAATATGACAGTATACCCATCCTGTGTAATGGAGTATGACAGTATACCCATCCTGTGTGATGGAATATGACAGTATACCCATCCTGTGTGATGTAGTATGACAGTATACCCATCCTGTGTGATGGAGTATGACAGTATACCCATCCTGTGTGATGGAATATGACAGTATACTCATCCTGTGTGATGGAATATGATAGTATACCCATCCTGTGTGGAGTATGACAGTATACTCATCCTGTGTGATGGAATATAACAATATACTCATCCTGTGTGATGGAATATGACAGTATACTCATCCTGTGTGATGGAATATGACAGTATACTCATCCTGTGTGATGGAATATGACAGTATACTCATCCTGTGTGATGGAATATGACAGTATACTCATCCTGTGTGATGGAATATGACAGTATACTCATCCTGTGTGATGGAATATGACAGTATACTCATCCTGTGTGATGGAATATGACAGTATACTCATCCTGTGTGATGGAATATGACAGTATACTCATCCTGTGTGATGGAATATGACAGTATACTCATCCTGTGTGATGGAATATGACAGTATACTCATCCTGTGTGATGGAATATGACAGTATACTCATCCTGTGTGATGGAATATGACAGTATACTCATCCTGTGTGATGGAATATGACAGTATACTCATCCTGTGTGATGGAATATGACAGTATACTCATCCTGTGTGATGAAATATGACAGTATACTAATCCTGTGTGATGGAATATGACAGTATACTAATCCTGTGTGATGGAATATGACAGTATACTCATCCTGTGTGATGGAATATGACAGTATACTCATCCTGTGTGATGGAATATGACAGTATACTCATCCTGTGTGATGGAATATGACAGTATACTCATCCTGTGTGATGGAATATGACAGTATACTCATCCTGTGTGATGGAATATGACAGTATACTCATCCTGTGTGATGGAGTATGACAGTATACCCATCCTGTGTGATGGAATATGACAGTATACTCATCCTGTGTGATGGAATATGACAGTATACTCATCCTGTGTGATGGAATATGACAGTATACTCATCCTGTGTGATGGAATATGACAGTATACTCATCCTGTGTGATGGAATATGACAGTATACTCATCCTGTGTGGAGTATGATAGTATACTCATCCTGTGTGATGGAATATGACAGTATACTCATCCTGTGTGATGGAAACATTGCTAACTTTTATTCCCACTTTGTAAGTATCATCAACAGTAGACCAGCATCACACACTGTAGATGTACAGTGAGCAGCATCACACACTGTAGATGTACAGTGAGCAGCATCACACACTGTAGATGTACAGTGTGTGATGCTCGTTGTACATGTTAAAGGCGCTGAGTTCCTCAGGCAACACCAGTCTGGACGCTAACATTAACAATGTTGATATTAGCGCTATATAAGAATAACAATCAGGACACGTCAACGTGTTGTGTGTACACTTATTTAAGGTCAGTGTTGTGTGTACACTTATGTAAGGTCAGTGTTGTGTGTACACTTATGTAAGGTCAGTGTTGTGTGTACACTTATGTAAGGTCAGTGTTGTGTGTACACTTATGTAAGGTCAGTGTTGTGTGTACACTTATGTAAGGTCAGTGTTGTGTGTACACTTATGTAAGGTCAGTGTTGTGTGTACACTTATGTAAGGTCAGTGTTGTGTGTACACTTATGTAAGGTCAGTGTTGTGTGTACACTTATGTAAGGTCAGTGTTGTGTGTACACTTATGTAAGGTTAGTGTTGTGTGTACACGTATGTAAGGTTAGTGTTGTGTACACGTGTGTGTGTGGGGATGGGGGGCAGTGCAGCAGTCAGTGTGCGGTGGTGCAGCAGTCAGTGTGCGGTGGTGCAGCAGTCAGTGTGAGGTGGTGCAGCAGTCAGTGTGAGGTGGTGCAGCAGTCAGTGTGAGGTGGTGCAGCAGTCAGTGTGAGGTGGTGCAGCAGTCAGTGTGAGGTGGTGCAGCAGTCAGTGTGAGGTGGTGCAGCAGTCAGTGTGCGGTGGTGCAGCAGTCAGTGTGCGGTGGTGCAGCAGTCAGTGTGAGGTGGTGCAGCAGTCAGTGTGCGGTGGTGCAGCAGTCAGTGTGCGGTGGTGCAGCAGTCAGTGTGAGGTGGTGCAGCAGTCAGTGTGCGGTGGTGCAGCAGTCAGTGTGAGGTGGTGCAGCAGTGTGCGGTGGTGCAGCAGTCAGTGTGAGGTGGTGCAGCAGTCAGTGTGAGGTGGTGCAGCAGTCAGTGTGCGGTGGTAGGGTAATTTAGTTCTCTTTCAGCGCCTCACACGTAATCGGTCATCGGCCTTACGCAGTTGTTGGCATCTCTTCCCTGATGCGTAAGACGAACCCTAGCAGTAGAGGGGTGTGTGAGGGGTGTGTGTGGGGGGTGTGGGGTGTGTGTGTGTGTGTGTGGAGTATGGGGTGTGTGGTGTGTGTGTGGGTTGTGTGTGTGTGTGTGTGTTGTGTGTGTGTGTGTGTGTGTAGAGTATGGTGTGTGTAGTGTGTGTGGGGTGTGTGTGTGGGTGGGGCCTGTGGATGGGGTGTGTGTGTGGGGCGTGTGGGTTGGGTGTGTGTGTGGGTGGGGTCTGTGGATGGGGTGTGTGTGTGGGGCGTGTGGGTGGGGTGTGTGTGGGTGGGGTCTGTGGATGGGGTGTGTGTGTGGGGCGTGTGGGTGGGGTGTGTGTGGGTGGGGTCTGTGGATGGGGTGTGTGTGGGGCGTGTGGGTGGGGTGTGTGTGTAGGTGGGGTCTGTGGATGGGGTGTGTGTGTGGGGCGTGTGGGTGGGTGTGTGTGTGGGTGGGGTCTGTGGATGGGGTGTGTGTGTGGGCGTGTGGGTGGGTGTGTGTGTGGGTGGGGTCTGTGGATGGGGTGTGTGTGTGGGGCGTGTGGTTGGGGTGTGTGTGTGGGTGGGGTCTGTGGATGGGGTGTGTGTGTGGGGCGTGTGGGTGGGGTGTGTGTGTAGGTGGGGTCTGTGGATGGGGTGTGTGTGTGGGGCGTGTGGGTGGGGTGTGTGGGTGGGGTGTGTGTGTGGGGTGTGTGTGTGTTGCGTGTGGGTGGGGTGTGTGGGTTGGGTGTGTGTGTGTGGGGTGTGTGTGTGGGGTGTGTGTGTGGGAAAGGAGAGAGTAAATACAGTACACAGGGAAGACGCTGGCCGGTGGTTGGTGGTGAGAATAATAACGGTGGTGCTGGTATGTGTTATTAGTTGTGCATGACAACAGTGTTGGTGGTAGATGGAAGCCAAGGCCAGGGCAGGCCAAGGCAAGGCAAGGCAGGGCAGGCCAAGGCAAGGGGCAGGGCAGGCCAAGGCAAGGCAAGGCAGGGCAAGGCAAGGCAAGGCAAGGCAGGCCAGGCAAGGCAAGGCAAGGGCAGGGCAAGGCAAGGCAAGGCAAGGCAGGGCAGGCCAAGGCAAGGCAAGGCAGGCGCAGGCCAAGGCAAGGCAAGGCAGGCAGGCAAGGCAAGGCAAGGCAAGGCAGGGCAGGCCAAGGCAAGGCAAGCAGGCAGGCCAAGGCAAGGCAAGGCAAGGCAGGGCAAGGCAAGGCAAGGCAGGGCAGGCCAAGGCAAGGCAAGGCAGGGCAGGCCAAGGCAAGGCAAGGCAAGGCAGGGCAGGCCAAGGCAAGGCAAGGCAGGGCAGGCCAAGGCAAGGCAAGGCAAGGCAGGCAGGCCAAGGCAAGGCAAGGCAGGGCAGGCCAAGGCAAGGCAAGGCAGAGGCAGGCCAGGCCAAGGCAAGGGGCAGGCCAAGGCAAGGCAAGGCAAGGCAAGGCAAGGCAAGGCAGGGCAGGCCAAGGCAAGGCAAGGCAAGGCAGGGCAGGCACAAGGCAGCAGGCAACAAGGCAGGAGCAGGCCAAGGCAAGGCAAGGCAAGGCAGGGCAGGCCAAGGCAAGGCAAGGCAAGGCAAGGCAGGGCAGGCCAAGGCAAGGCAAGGCAGGGCAGGCCAAGGCAAGGCAGGGCAGGGCAGGCCAAGACAAGGCAAGGCAGGGCAGGCCAAGGCAAGGCAAGGCAAGGCAAGGCAAGGCAAGGCAAGGCAGGGCAGGACAGGAAAGGGCAGGGCAGGGTAGGGTAGGTCAGGGCACGAGTACACTTATAATATTTTTACCATAATTCTGTACCAGAAGTGAACACCTTCAGTGTAAAACCTGGATCCCAGTTTTGTCTTTTTGGAAATACTTTTATTTGAGTCCATCAGTTGTATTAGATTGAGCAGAGTGCCAGAGAATATTCTTATTACAGACAAAACTAGTGTACAAGACACCACAATACACTACGATGGAGATAATAATAATTACCACTGTCACTTTTTTGAGTTATCCAAGGTTAATTTACTTAGTTTGTCACCTATGTATGTATATAACAGATATATTTTATTGTATACGTTGTATAAAAGTATAACAGCCTGTAAAAATGTATGTGAATTTGAATACATAAATTATTATTATTATTATTTATTAATTATAATTATTATTTATAATTATTATTATTTATTATATTATTTATCATTATTATTATTTTTATTATTATTTATTATTATTATTATTATTATTATTTATTATTATTATTATTATTATTATACAAAGGTGTATGTCATTAGTGTATGTAAACAAAGTTCATTGTAATCCTTATTTCAGGGATTAAAATATTCTTCATTGGTAATAAACAGGTGAATAGCAGCTTGAGTAACCCTGGTAGTTGTTAAACCACATTAATAAACCAGTAGCAGTAGAGGCTTGATATTACCCCTAGCTACTTATTGTCAGAGAATCTCAGAGGATGTTGGTCTTAAACAAGAGTCTTGATGAGTGTATAATTATCAAACAATTATTCAAGAATTTCCAAGTTTTCTTGTTTCAAAAAAAACAAATAAACCTGGACTGTGGGAGAGGTTGATAATGTGGGAGAAGGTGGTGGGAGTGTGTTGGTGGAAGGTAGGGAGGCAGATGCAAAGCAAAAAAAATATAAAATACTATGACATTGGCTTGAATATAAATTAGGTATATTCGATAAGCTAGCTAAGTTTGCCTGTCGTATTCCATCACGTGAGATGAATTTCATACATAGTGATGGAAAGTGTCAGCCAGAGCCGGCACACTGAAGTGGATAGCAACGAGAGGGTGAGGCTAGGCCGCTGGGATAGGTAGAATGGATCGTCTGGCGCCCGTCTAGGTTATTAGTGGGTGGGAGCGAGGAGACAGAGAGAGAGAGAGAGAGAGGGAGGGGGGGACACATTGTGGAGGGTGTAGAGAGAGGAAGTAGGGTACGGAATCCCGGCATGCTACCTATACCATCCTCACACACAAAGAACGTAGAGGTACCAGCGTTGTAAGCAGGAACGTTATATCTCACGCTTCTACACCTACATCGCCCGTTTATAACATTACCTTCTGCTTCACCTTAAAAGTGAAGGTCCAGGGTTCGATCCCGGGACGAGTGGAGACGTTTCTGATCCTTTTCTTAGACCTGGTGCCCCCTGTTTATCTAGTAATGAGTAGGTACCCGGGTGTTAGTGGACTGTTGTGTACATCCTGAGGAAGAGAACCAGACACGACTTCAGAGTAATAAACCCAGTGATCGACTTTCTTAGGCTCTCCTGTGTTACTAATATCCGGGTTAATAATCAGAGTAAAGTAGCAGTAGTAGTAGCAGTAGTAGTAGCAGTAGTAGTGGTGGTAGTGGTAGTCCTTCATACTTCACATAAGAAAATGCAAAAAGAAGCAAGTGCAAGTGTACTAGGTGCTTGTACACCAACACTAAACTCTAGAGTAGTGTTGTTGGTAGTGCACATAAATATGGCCGTCGTGAATATATCTCAGTCATCAGTGTGGAATATTCTGAGAAAACGTCTCACCATATGTCACACAAATTACAGTGTCACATCACACAAGAGGACGACACAGTGAATCAACCTTAAAGAACAATTAAGTAATCATTGTCTTGGGAGAGACGGGTGTTGATGCCTATGATACACTTACACACACAGAACTTTAGTTGTATATTTGTATATCTTAATGTTAGACCTAACACCTGTAGTTTCCATAATGTTGAAAATGATGAAGAATATCGACAGGTTGATGATTAAGACACATGTGCAGCAGTTAGGTATCTTTATTTGCTGAAACGTTTCACCTACTTAGTAGAGTTCTTCAGTCAAATACAGAGGCAACAGGTGTCTACCTAACTGCAGTAGTAGTAGTGAAGTAAAGATGTAATCAGTCCACCAACCTTGGAGAAATAGTATTAGAGGTGGTCAGTCCCTCAGCTGGACTGAACACATCGATTCCAGGCTGAGGGACTGATTACCTCAAACTCCTCCTCATCTTCCACCTTTCTCTGCTTTGGACTGAAGAAGCCACTGCGTGGCGAAACGTTTCCAGTATAAACATACCCAAATACTGCACAAATGTCTCATTTATCAAAATGGTTAATGGGGTTTAAAGGTTGTCTACTACACGAGGGTCATTAAGGCTGCACCACCAAAATTCAATAATTTACTAATATAGAGACAACATATATACACTGTGAGAAATATGTGACCGAGTAGCTTACGCACTGGCCTGGAGTTTTAAGAGTCATTTGCCGTGAGTTCGAACCCCACCCGTACCGTGGTTAATGTGATATATCTTGTGTTAATACTGTATGCTAAGTCTGAAGCACAGGCAGGTCAGGTTAGGTAAGGTCAAGTTATAATAGGTCAGGTTAGGTAAGGTTTGTCAGGAAAGATGACAAATATTTTCTGACGCGGGTCTTAGTCATATGATGACCCGCAGCTGGAGCTTTTGGTCATCTGACCGAGGTCTTCCGCAGGCTTACCCGTCTACCCCTTTAAAAATTATAATTAAAATTATAACCTATCCTAACAGGCAGGAAGATTGGCGCTTATATACTAGCGTCAGGTGAGGGAGGTGTAACAGACGAAGGCATTGTTACTGGTAGGCAGGATCCCCAGTGGAAGGTCATACCCAAGGGACGGGCCAGGATCCCCAGTGGAAGGTCATACCCAAGGGACGGGCCAGGATCCCCAGTGGAAGGTCATACCCAAGGGACGGGCCAGGATCCCCAGTGGAAGGTCAAACCCAAGGGACGGGCCAGGATCCCCAGTGGAAGGTCATACCCAAGAGACGGGCCAGTATCCCCAGTGGAAGGTCATACCCAAGAGACGGGCCAGGATCCACAGTGGAAGGTCATACATACCCAAGGGACGGGCCAGGATCCCAGTGGAAGGTCAAACCCAAGGGACGGGCCAGGATCCCCAGTGGAAGGTCAACCAGGACGGGCCAGGATCCCAGTGGAAGGTCATACCCAAGAGACGGGCCAGTATCCCCAGTGGAAGGTCATACCCAAGGGACGGGCCAGGATCCACAGTGGAAGGTCATACATACCCAAGGGACGGGCCAGGATCCCCAGTGGAAGGTCAAACCCAAGGGACGGGCCAGGATCCCCAGTGGAAGGTCAAACCCAAGGGACGGGCCAGTAGTAAGCTAGAAGATTGTGATGCTGTCCTCTGTACCAAGATACCATGATGTTGCAGCGTCTGGCAAGTTGCTCATGAATGCTATAAAATACTGACTAGATAAAGAATTACAAGCACAGGTCTTGTGACCTGTAATTATAATATTTTGAAAATAATACAGAGAGACAACCTTATGACGACGTTTTGTTACGACTTAGACTATTTACTATTATTATTATTAGTAGTAGTAGTACTATTATTAGTAGTAGTATTAGTACTATTATTATTAGTAGTATTAGTACTATCAAGTGAAAGCGCTAAACCCACAAGGGGTCATACAGCGCTGGCAGTAGTTTGTGGTCAGTGTAAAACTTTCTGGGCAGAGAGAAGAGTAAAGCATTTTTGAGGGGGCCAAATAATCCGTATTTTGGTGAGGGAACTTTAGACAACGTTTCGGTCCGTCCTGGACTATTATTAAGTCATAGTTGTGGACCGGAACGTCAGATGGAATTTACTCTCTCTAAGGAGGACAAAAAGTCACAATACCGTGACTGCAACAATACACAAATAAACCACACATAGTACAGTGAGAAACTTGCGACGACGTTTCGGTCCGACTTGGACATTGTAAATGGTCCAAGTCGGACCGAGACGTCGTCGTTATTTGTGTAATATTTCTCTCTAAAATGTTGCCTTTTTTTTTGCTAGGTATTTCAACCAGAGTGTTGTGACCTGTGTTTTTGTAAAGCATTTCCATTTAAATGTCCCGGAGGAAGAGTGTATTTGCTACAGTGACTGAGGTTCCTGAAGGTGTTAGCTTCAGTGACTAAGGCTGTTGAAGGTGTTAGCTACAGTGACTGAGGCTGCTGAAGGTGTTAGCTTCAGTGACTGAGGCTGTTGAAGGTGTTAGCTTCAGTGACTGAGGCTGCTGAAGGTGTTAGCTTCAGTGACTGATGCTGCTGAAGGTGTTAGCTTCAGTGACTGAGGTTGCTGAAGGTGTTAGCTTCAGTGACTGAGGTTGCTGAAGGTGTTAGCTTCAGTGACTGAGGCTGTTGAAGGTGTTAGCTTCAGTGACTGAGGCTGCTGAAGGTGTTAGCTTCAGTGACTGAGGCTGCTGAAGGTGTTAGCTTCAGTGACTGAGGCTGTTGAAGGTGTTAGCTTCAGTGACTGAGGCTGCTGAAGGTGTTAGCTTCAGTGACTGAGGCTGCTGAAGGTGTTAGCTTCAGTGACTGAGGCTGCTGAAGGTGTTAGCTTCAGTGACTGAGGCTGCTGAAGGTGTTAGCTCCAGTGACTGAGGCTGCTGAAGGTGTTAGCTTCAGTGGCGTTACCACCTTTATTCCACTCAGTAATTACTGCTTTTATATGAAATATATTAGTGGGAATTTATCCAGCTTGACAATACTGCATATAAACACCTCACCACTACCAGCACCACTATTCCCACGTCTCCTTCAGAGTGCAGGCACTCTGCCTCCCCCCTCACAGGTGTAAAATGCTGCACACATATGTGTCAGCCCAGCGGGTGTAACAATGTTATGTATAAAGACGCAACATCAGTTTGCGAACTAAATGTTTATCTGTAAAACTGGAAGGACTCGAGAGACCAGCCAGACACTTGTTGAATGTTCTTGAGACAGCAGGGAGGGTGGCAGGGGACAGGGAGGGTGGCAGGGGACAGGGAGGGTGGACGTCAGGGAGAGAGGGAGGTTGGAAGGCAGGGAGAGAGGAAGGGTGGACGTCGGGGAGAGAGGGAGGTTGGAAGGCAGTGAGAGAGGGAGGGTGAAAGACGGGGAGAGAGGGAGGTTGGAAGGCAGGAAGAGAGGGAGGTTGGAAGGCAGGGAGAGAGGGAGGGTGGAAGACAAGGAGAGTGGAAGACAGGGAGGGTGGAAGACAGGGAGGGTGGAGGACAGGGAGAGAGGGTGGAAGACAGGGAGGGTGGAAAACAGAGAGGGTGGAAGATAGGGAGGATGGAAGACAGGAAGGGAGGCAGAAAGGTGGTAAATCATACACGACTGATGAAAGGGAGAGGAAGGTAGGGTTGGAGGAAGGGGGAGAAGATAAACATGAGACAGGGAGAAGGGAGAAAAGGAAGACAGTAAGACAATGAATACAGTATAATGGAACTACCAGTGAGACACGTTTGACCCTCTTTCTCTTGTTCCACAAACTCTCTCTCTCTCTCTCTCTCTCTCTTGTTCCACAAGCCCTCCCTCCCTCCCTCCCTCCCTCCTCGGCCTCAATCAGTGGTCTTGCACTAAACATTCTCACCTCTTGTCTCTATATTCCTTTCAAAAACTTTCACTTTCTCTCCAGTCCTTGCCCCAGACTTTCACCTGCTTTCCCCCTTCCCCCTCTCTTCTTCTCTTTCTCCTTCCCCCTCTCCATTCTTCTTTCCCTTCACCTTTCTCTTCCCTCCCTCTCTTCTTGTTAACCCCTCCCTCCCTAGCTTCCCTCCCTCTCTTCTTGTCTCCCCTTCCTCCCTTCGTCTTTCTCCTCATTCTCTCCCTCTCACCCTCCCTTCATCTTCCCCCTCCCTCCCCCCCTCCCCTCTTAACCCACTTCACTCTTTCCTGCACCTCTGTCCACACCATTGTCTCTGTATTTCCTTTCACTTGCCTTGATCCTTTCTCTTCTCCTCTCTCTCTCTCTTCTCTCTCTCTCTCTCTCTCTCTCTCTCTCTCTTCTCTTCTCTCTCTCTCTCTCTCTCTCTCTCTCTCTCTCTCTCTCTCTCTCTCTCTCTCTCTCTCTCTCTCTCTCTCTCTCTCTCTCTATCTCTCTCTCATTCTCTCAACACAGGTTTCGGCTAAGGATTCCTAACTTTATTTACAAGCTAAGAACTGTTACCTACATCTCTGTCTCTGTCTGTCTGTCTCTCTATCTCTCTTTCATGATCTATTTCTGTCTCACTGACCCACTTATACGGCAGGTTTTTGTAGGTCGTTCAAATGACCTGTCTTCTGTGACCTCCTGATAACCCGGCCAGTCCCAGCCTTCCCCGTCACCCACACCTTGATAATTTGTCTTCCCCGTCACCCACACCTTGATAATTTGCCTTCCTCGTTACCCACACCTTGATAATTTGTCTTCCCCGTCACCCACACCTTGATAATTTGTCTTCCCCTTCACCCACACCTTGATAATTTGTCTTCCCCTTCACCCACACCTTGATAATTTGTCTTCCCCGTCACCCACACCTTGATAATTTGTCTCCCCGTCACCCACACCTTCATAATTTGTCTTCCCCGTCATCCACACCTTGATAATTTGCCTTCCCCGTCACCCACACCTTGATAATTTGCCTTCCCCGTCACCCACACCTTGATAATTTGCCTTCCCCGTCACTTAAACCTGGATAATCCGTCTAGTAAACCAGGCAGACGTCGATAACTCAGGTCTCTGGTCACCCCAGACCTGTATAATTCATTCATTTTCAAGACAATAATCTGAACACTTTTCCAACCTATTAATAATTTCGCCTCGCCCCTCAGGTGCAATAATCACCTTGTTCCCCTCACCCACTTTCTGTATAATTCGAACCACCAAAGGTTGTGGTGGTGGTGGTGGTAGTGGTGGTGATTGTTGTTTTGTTTTGCTTTGTAATGGTCCAGTAATTGCTGGACCATTGCTACGTGGTCTCGGAGACCAGCAAAATGCAAACTTTGCAAAAATCCTTTGACAAGTGCGGCCATCTGAAGTAATTGCACACTAATTACGTGCAAGGTGGGAAGGTGGGTGGATGGATATACAACTTCCCGGTAAATAGAACTCAAAAAGTAGTAGTAGAAGTAGCAGTAGTCAGCAGTGAAATCAGTGGGTGCTGCAGTGAAAAGTTATATCCCCCAAGGCACGATACTCGCCCCACTTCTCTTCCTCATTCCCATGTCTAACACCCACTAACAACCTCACATATAAGAATAAAACTTATGACGACGTTTCGGTTGGACCGATATTTGTGTATTGCTCCAGACACGGTGTTGTGCCTTTGTGTTCCATATCTAACAAATAATACTAGAATCTGTATGGACGTGGCCGCCATAGAAGACACAGTGAGACTCCAAGCTGATATAAAACCAATCTTCCAGTGGACCACTGACAACAATATGATGTTCAGTGAGGACAAGTATAAGTTGTCACAGAAGAATGGAGGAAATAAAAACAAGATCGGAGTACAAGACAAACTCAAACTACACAGTAGAACGCAAGTCAAGTGTGAGAGACCTGGGAGGTGTAACGTCAGGTCCCACAATCTTATTATCGCAAAAAAAATGATAGTTTGGATAACTAGAACCTTCAAAACAAGAGATGTCAGGCTTATGCTTATTATGATACTCTGCAGGTGACTCGATCTCTTTAGGATGGAATATTGATGTGTATTGACGGCTTCCTTCAAGGTAGATGAAATTGCTGAGCTGGAAAATACAGAGAACCTTCACAGCTCGTATAAACTCAGTCATGCATCTAAATTCCTGGGTGTGTTGGAAGTCCACAGAACTGTACTCCTCAGATCGTAGGCGAGAAAGATACATCATAACCTACACCTGGAAGATACTGAGGGAATTGGTTCCAAACCTGCACAAAGATATTACTACCTATAAACACAAGAGGCTTGGCAGACGGTGCAGGATACTACCAATGAAGAGCAGGGGAGCTCAGTAAGTGTTGAGGGACCACGACTCTTCACCACCCTCCAAGCATACATAAGAGGGCTCACCAACAACCCATATCCCCCCCAGCAGTCTTCAAGAAGGTAAGATTCGTCAGGAAACAGGAGAAGTGTTTCCTGACTCGAGTCGTAGTCATATGATGACCCACAGCTGGAGCTTTTGGTCATCTGACCGAGACCTTCCACTGGTTTACCCCTCCACACCTTTAACAGTCATAATTATTGCCATAGTATAGTGTGTAGGAAAAACTAGACAGATTCCTCAAAACAGTTCCTGATGAGCCAGGGTATGATGCATACGTTGTATTGCTGCTATACCGTTGTTCAGTCTTACTGTTATACCGTTGTTCAGTCTTACTGTTATACCGTTGTTCAGTCTTACTGTTATACCGTTGTTCAGTCTTACTGTTATACCGTTGTTCAGTCTTACTGTTATACCGTTGTTCAGTCTTACTGTTATACCGTTGTTCAGTCTTACTGTTATACCGTTGTTCAGTCTTACTGTTATACCGTTGTTCAGTCTTACTGTTATACCGTTCAGTCTTACTGTTATACCGTTGTTCAGTCTTACTGTTATACCGTTGTTCAGTCTTACTGTTATACCGTTGTTCAGTATTACTGTTATACCGTTGTTCAGTCTTACTGTTATACCGTTGTTCAGTCTTACTGTTATACCGTTGTTCAGTCTTACTGTTATACCGTTGTTCAGTCTTACTGTTATACCGTTGTTCAGTCTTACTGTTATACCGTTGTTCATTCTTACTGTTATACCGTTGTTCAATCTTACTGTTATAACGTTGTTTATCCTTATTGCTGTTATACCGTTGTTCATCATTATTGCTGTTATACCGTTGTTTAGCCTTATTACTGTTATACCGTTGTTCAGCCTTGTCACTGTTATACCGCTGTTCAATCTTATCACCGCTGTCCAGAGTTATCACTTATACCGTTGTTCCGCATTATCACCGTTGTTCTACCTTATCACCGTTGTTCTACCTTATCACCGTTGATTTCACCTTATAACCGTTATTCTGTTGTGAGAGGCTTGACCCCGTTAGAGCGTCACTCCCAGCCTTGACTGCCTTACAACATCCAGTCCGCCCTTAACCCCGTTATTACGTCCACTCTCGTTTTTCTAACCTCATTATTTACCCCAAGGGATCTTGATCCGAGGGCTCTTGATCCAAGGAAATTGGAGCTCACTCTCCCTTGGATCGAAACTCCATTACCTATTATACCAGTGACCCGGCAGGAACTAGTAGTGGCAGAAGGAACTAGTAGTGGCAGCAGGAACTAGTAGTGGCAGAAGGAACTAGTAGTAGCAGCAGGAACTAGTAGTGGCAGAAGGAACTAGTAGTGGCAGCAGGAACTAGTAGTAGCAGCAGGAACTAGTAGTGGCAGAAGGAACTATTAGTGGCAGCAGGAACTAGTAGTGGCAGCAGGAACTAGTAGTAGCAGCAGGAACTAGTAGTAGCAGCAGGAACTAGTAGTGGCAGAAGGAGCTAGTAGTGGCAGCAGGGACTAGTAGTGGCAGAAGGAACTAGTAGTAGCAGCAGGAACTAGTAGTAGCAGAAGGAACTAGTAGTGGCAGCAGGAACTCGTATTGGCAGAAGGAACTAGTAGTAGCAGCAGGAACTAGTAGTAGCAGCAGGAACTAGTAGTGGCAGCAGGAACTAGTAGTGGCAGCAGGAACTAGTAATAGCAGCAGGAACTAGTAGTATCAGGAGGAACTAGTAGTGGCAGCAGGAACTAGTAGTAGCAGCAGGAACTAGTAGTAGCAGCAGGAACTAGTAGTGGCAGCAGGAACTAGTAGTGACAGCAGGAACTAGTAGTAGCAGCAGGAACTAGTAGTAGCAGCAGGAACTAGTAGTAGCAGCAGGAACTTGTAGTAGCAGCAGGAACTAGTGTTGGCAGCAGGAACCTCTGTAGTAGCAGCAGGAACTTGTAGTGGCAGCAGGAACTAGTAGTAGCAGAAGGAACTAGTAGTAGCAGCAGGCACTAGTAGTAGCAGCAGGAACTAGTAGTAGCAGCAGGCACTAGTAGTAGCAGCAGGAACTAGTAGTAGCAGCAGGAACTAGTGTTGGCAGCAGGGACTAGTAGTGGCAGCAGGAACTAGTAGTAGCAGCAGGAACTAGTAGTAGCAGCAGGAACTAGTGTTGGCAGCAGGAACTAGTAGTAGCAGCAGGAACTAATGTTGGCAGCAGGAACTAGTAGTAGCAGCAGGAACTAGTGTTGGCAGCAGGAACTAGTAGTAGCAGCAGGAACTAGTGTTGGCAGCAGGGACTAGTAGTGGCAGCAGGAACTAGTAGTAGCAGCAGGAACTAGTAGTAGCAGCAGGAACTAGTGTTGGCAGCAGGAACTAGTAGTAGCAGCAGGAACTAGTGTTGGCAGCAGGAACTAGTAGTAGCAGCAGGAACTAGTGTTGGCAGCAGGAACTAGTAGTAGCAGCAGGAACTACTGTTGGCAGCAGGAACTACTGTTGGCAGCAGGAACTAGTAGTAGCAGCAGGAACTAGTGTTGGCAGCAGGGACTAGTAGTAGCAGCAGGAACTAGTGTTGGCAGCAGGAACTAGTAGTAGCAACAGGAACTAGTGTTGGCAGCAGGAACTAGTAGTAGCAACAGGAACTAGTAGTAGCAGCAGGAACTAGTAGTAGCAGCAGGAACTAGTGTTGGCAGCAGGAACTAGTGTTGGCAGTAGGAACTAGTAGTAGCAACAGGAACTAGTGTTGGCAGCAGGAACTAGTAGTAGCAACAAGAACTAGTAGTAGCAGCAGGAACTAGTAGTAGCAGCAGGAACTAGTGTTGGCAGCAGGAACTAGTAGTAGCAGCAGGAACTAGTGTTGGCAGCAGGAACTAGTAGTAGCAACAGGAACTAGTGTTGGCAGCAGGAACTAGTAGTAGCAACAGGAACTAGTAGCCGCAGGAACTAGTAGTAGCAGCAGGAACTAGTGTTGGCAGCAGGAACTAGTAGTAGCAGCAGGAACTAGTGTTGGCAGCAGGAACTAGTAGTGGCAGCAGGAACTAGTGTTGGCAGCAGGAACTAGTAGTAGCAACAGGAACTAGTAGTAGCAGCAGGAACTAGTATTGGCAGCAGGAACTAGTAGTAGCAGCAGGAACTAGTAGTAGCAGCAGGAACTAGTAGTAGCAGCAGGAACTAGTGTTGGCAGCAGGAACTACTGTTGGCAGCAGGAACTAGTAGTAGCAGCAGGAACTAGTGTTGGCAGCAGGAACTAGTAGTAGCAGGAGGAACTAGTGTTGGCAGTAGGAACTAGTAGTAGCAACAGGAACTAGTGTTGGCAGCAGGAACTAGTAGTAGCAACAGGAACTAGTAGTAGCAGCAGGAACTAGTAGTAGCAGCAGGTACTAGTAGTAGCAGCAGGAACTAGTAGTAGCAGCAGGAACTAGTGTTGGCAACAGGAACTGGTGTTGGCAGCAGGAACTAGTAGTAGCAACAGGAACTAGTAGTAGCAGCAGGAACTAGTAGTAGCAGCAGGAACTAGTGTTGGCAGCAGGAACTAGTAGTAGCAGCAGGAACTAGTGTTGACAGCAGGAACTAGTGTGGCAGCAGGAACTAGTGTTGGCAGCAGGAACTAGTAGTAGCAACAGGAACTAGTAGTAGCAGCAGGAACTAGTATTGGCAGCAGGAACCAGTAGTAGCAGCAGGAACTAGTAGTGGCAGCAGGAACTAGTGTTGGCAGCAGGAACTAGTAGTAGCAACAGGAACTAGTAGTGGCAGCAGGAACTAGTGTTGGCAGCAGGAACTAGTAGTAGCAACAGGAACTAGTAGTAGCAGCAGGAACTAGTATTGGCAGCAGGAACTAGTAGTAGCAGCAGGAACTAGTAGTAGCAGCAGGAACTAGTAGTGGCAGCAGGAACTAGTAGTGGCAGCAGGACCACAGTATGGAGACTGGTGTTCCTCACAATGCTTTACATAACACAGCTCCGCCAGCTTCGTGTCCTGTCAACAGTAGGAAATGACTGTGGGTTGTAGTTTTCCCATCCTTGTACGTGAGAGGTCTCTCTCACACCCACACACTCTAGTGTAGGTGTGAGAGGTCTCTCTCACACCCACACACACTAGTGTGACAACGTTGATGAAGAGATGTACGTGAAACGTCTAACTTACAATAGTGTGACAGTGTTGATGAAAAGAGAGGGAACGCAATTGAATACATCCCGGCACACCACCATGCGGCTGTGACTCGACCCTTGCAACCACATATAGGTAAATACACACACACACACACACACAAAGAGATGTTAGGAAATATTTCTTTAGTGTTGTAAATGACGTAGTGGAGGCAAGAACCATACATAATTTTAAGACGAGGTATGATAAAGCTCATGCAGCAGGGAGAGAGAAAACCTAGAAGCGATCAGTGAAGAGGCGGGGCCAGGAGCTATTTCTCGACCCCTGAAACCACAAATAGGAGAGTACGCACACACGAGACACTAGATATGCAAGACATCTTAGGTATTCGTTACGTCACGGTTAGGTGATAGTTACGTCACTGTTACGACCTTGAGGGTGTCAGCAGTAGTACTGACAGTAGTGTCGCTGTTATTGCTTCCTTGACGGTAATGTTGGTGCTGTTCTTGTTCACCCTGTTCTTGTTATTGCTCTTGTTGATGTTACCTTGTTCTTGTTACCTTGTTCTTGTTGCTGTTACCTTGTTCTTGTTGCTGTTACCTTGTTCTTGTTGCTGTTACCTTGTTCTTGTTGCTGTTACCTTGTTATTGTTGCTGTTACCTTGTTCTTGTTGCTGTTACCTTGTTTTTGTTGTTGTTACCTTGTTCTTGTTGCTGTTACCTTGTTCTTGTTACCTTGTTCTTGTTGCTGTTACCTTGTTCTTGTTACCTTGTTCTTGTTGTTGTTACCTTGTTCTTGTTGCTGTTACCTTGTTCTTGTTGCTGTTACCTTGTTCTTGTTGTTGTTACCTTGTTCTTGTTGTTGTTACCTTGTTCTTGTTGCTGTTACCTTGTTATTGTTGCTGTTGTTGCCCAGAATGCCTGGTGAACAGGTACATTCTTTCTGCCAGGTGAACAAGTACCTACTTACTGCCTGGTGAACAAGTACCTACTTACCTGCCTTGTGAACAATTACGTACTTATTGCCTGGTGAACAAGTACGTACTTATTGCCTGGTGAACAAGTACCTACTTATATGCCTGGTGAACAATTACCTACTTACTGCCTGGTGAACAAGTACCTACTTACTCTCTTGTGAACAAATATCTACTTACTGCCTGGTGAAAAAGTAAACTACTTACTACCTGATGAACAAGTACCTACTTACTGCAAGGTGAACAAGTACCTACTTATTGCCTGGTGAACAAGTACCTACTTACTTCCAAGTGAACAAGTACCTACTTATTGCCTGGTGAACAAGTACGTACTTATTGCCTGGTGAACAAGTACGTACTTATTGCCTGGTGAAAAAGTACCTACTTACTGCCAAGTGAACAAGTACCTACTTATTGCAAGGTGAACAATCACCTACTTCCTGCCAGGTGAACAATCCCTTCACGTGACGCGATAAACCCGTGGGTCGTTGAGGAGTGCTGGAGACTCGATCCACCGTTCACTAAGCCAGAGGTGATATAAGAAAACTACAAACTCAGTAAACAAACCAGGGAACGGGTGGGATTTAAACCCCTAGTAGTTATAGAAATGTAAATATAAATAACTCATTTTACCTTATTCCTAGTATATCTCCTTTATAGTATAATAATACTTCCTCCAAGGTATAAGGACTCAATGAAATAATCACTTGACTGACTTGCTTATCCTAGGTATGGTTAGGTTATCTATACATATGCTGCTATGTATGATAATCTATGTGACTGTATTTATGTATACTTGAATAAACTTACTTACCCAGCTAGTTCGAAGAATTATACAACACATCACTCTCCAGAAGGTCTACAGTTAGAAATATTGCTGGCGAAATCTTCTCTCCAGGATAGTCTAGAGGTATACAACTTCCTCCCACAGGATAGGTCTAGAGTGTATAATACAACAACTTCCTCCCACAGGATAGGTCTAGAGTGTATAATACAACAACTTCCTCCCACAGGATAGGTCTAGAGTGTATAATACAACAACTTCCTCCCACAGGATAGGTCTAGAGTGTATAATACAACAACTTCCTCCCACAGGATAGGTCTAGAGTGTATAATACAACAACTTCCTCCCACAGGATAGGTCTAGAGTGTATAATACAACAACTTCCTCCCACAGGATAGATCTAGAGTGTATAATACAACAACTTCCTCCCACAGGATAGGTCTAGAGTGTATAATACAACAACTTCCTCCCACAGGATAGGTCTAGAGTGTATAATACAACAGCTTCCTCCCACAGGATAGGTCTAGAGTGTATAATACAACAACTTCCTCCCACAGGATAGGTCTAGAGTGTATAATACAACAACTTCCTCCCACAGGATAGGTCTAGAGTGTATAATACAACAGCTTCCTCCCACAGGATAGGTCTAGAGTGTATAATACAACAACTTCCTCCCACAGGATAGGTCTAGAGTGTATAATACAACAGCTTCCTCCCACAGGATAGGTCTGGAGAGTATAATACAATAACTACCTCCCACAGGATATGTCTGGAGTGTATAATACAATAACTACCTCCCACAGGATAGGTCTGGAGTGTATAATACAATAACTTCTCCCACAGGATAGGTCTGGAGCGACACTCAAATTACAGCATTTATACTTTCTTGTCCCTCTGTCCTTGCGAGAGTCCGTTCTGATATACACGTCCTCCTCTCTCTCTTTCTCTCTCTCTCTCTCTCTCTCTCTCTCTCTCTCTCTCTCTCTCTCTCTCTCTCTCTCTCTCTCTCTCTCTCTCCCCCCCCCATTTCACTTCTTCCCCCTCCCTCTTCCCCCCACCCCAAGGGCCATAGCCTGCAGGATGTGGGTCCTCACAGCAGCCTGTTGACCATCTTAACTACAGGATATTGAGGTGACCTTACTGATGAGTTGTTGGGGAAGGGTGGGGGAGTTGTTGGGGAGGCAGAGCAGGGGGTGATGTGAAGGAGGGGGAAAAGATGGAGGATATAAGGAAGCGGGGAGAGGAGGAGGAAGAAGAGGAGGAAGAGGAGGAGGAAGAGGAGGAGGAAGAGGAGGAGGAGGTTTTAGATTTTGCCACCGAAGTGGCTAGTTTATTGTGCACCTCATATCCATCCTATGGATGGTAGCGCAAGAGCATATGGATACACAATAGGCCTAGGAACTAGGCTCCAAAAGGGGTTAACAGGAGTACATCTGGATTAATATCTCCCCAGAAGGGTTAACAGGAGTACATCTCTTACAAGCAAGTTTAGAAAATTTGCTTAATATATCTTGTATCTTATTTTCATTAATAAGGAAGGAACAACAGGAGTGAGAGATAGATAAGCAAGGAACCACGAGTATTGAGACGTGATGTGAGTTGGAGATGGGGGAAGAGTATGGAGGGAAGGAGAGAAGTAGAGAGGGAAGCAGAGAAGTAGAGAGGGAAGCAGAGAAGGAAAGTGAAGGAGGGAAGAGAGTGAAGAAGGGACTCTTGCCTACGTGAGAGGAAATCTCCCTTTACTCGTTTACAGAATCACCCCATCCCTTACCTCCCCTCGCTTATTTCCCCTCTCTCTCTTTTTCTTCCTCCTTCTTCGCCCTTCATTCTCTCCCTCTTACTTTTGTATCTTCCTTCACTCTTCATTTCTCTGCTAATGTTCTCTTCTAACCTGTCTTCCTCTACGATAGCGGTTACACGTTGGTTGGTGGTAGTGGTGATAGTGCTAGTAGTGGTGGTGGTGCTAGAGGTGGTGGTAGTACTAGTAGGGGTGGTGGTGGTAGTGCTAGAGGTGGTGGTAGTACTAGTAGGGGTAGTGGTGGTAGTACTAGTAGGGGTGGTGGTGGTAGTGCTAGAGGTGGTGGTAGTACTAGTAGGGGTGGTGGTGGTAGTGCTAGAGGTGGTGGTAGTACTAGTAGGGGTGGTGGTGGTAGTGCTAGAGGTGGTATTAGTACTAGTAGGGGTGGTGGTGGTAGTGTTAGTAGGGGTGGTGGTGGTAGTACTAGTAGGGGTGGTGGTGGTAGTACTAGTAGGGGTGGTGGTGGTAGTGCTAGAGGTGGTGGTAGTACTAGTAGGGGTAGTGGTGGTAGTACTAGTAGGGGTGGTGGTGGTAGTACTAGTAGGGGTGGTGGTGGTAGTGCTAGAGGTGGTGGTAGTACTAGTAGGGGTAGTGGTGGTAGTACTAGTAGGGGTGGTGGTGGTAGTGCTAGAGGTGGTGGTAGTACTAGTAGGGGTGGTGGTGGTAGTGCTAGAGGTGGTGGTAGTACTAGTAGGGGTGGTGGTGGTAGTGCTAGAGGTGGTATTAGTACTAGTAGGGGTGGTGGTGGTAGTGCTAGAGGTGGTGGTAGTACTAGTAGGGGTGGTGGTGGTAGTACTAGTAGGGGTGGTGGTGGTAGTACTAGTAGGGGTGGTGGTGGTAGTGCTAGAGGTGGTAGTGTCAGTGGTGGTGATAATGGTGGTAGTACTAGTAACACTGGTGGTGGTAATATTGGTAGTGGTGCGTGTGGTGGTGGTGGTGATGCTATTGGTGGAGGTACTAGTGCTGGTGGTGCTAGAGGCGGCAGTGCCAGTGGTGCTACCATAGGTGGGTATCACAGGGAGAACAGAGACTGCAACATCCCAGGGAAGGAAGAATGAAGGAAGTGAAAAAGAGTGAAAATAGAGGAAATGTCAACCAAGAACAATTATCGAAGATTCAGTGAAATGAATAGCCCAAAATTTCAGACCTGAGTAAAGATGCTGGGCAAGGCAGAGAGAAGAATCACTGAGGAGAGAGGAGGAGTGAAGAGAAAGTCAACGAATTTAAGGAATAGGAAAAAAAAGAGAAAGGATTGATTGGAGAACATAAACAAAAGAAGAAGGGTGCAAGGCAAAGAAAGATGTCAGCTACGTCTGTATATGACGTACATATACACGTAGAAATTAAGATTATTATTATTATGATTATGATTATTATTATTATTAATATTATTATTATTATTATTATTATTATTATTATTATTATTATTATTATTATTATTATTATTATTATTAAAAGCCTTGAAATGTAGTAAAGATGGTGAGACAGGTAGTTGAAAGGTCAAGCAGTGGCTCAAAGAGAGGTAATCGAAGTACAGAGAATGACAGGATACAAAAAGAATAGGTGTATAGTCAGTATATTCTTAGGCAAAAAGGACACAAGTGCAACTAATAAAGCATTTTATTGTGGCAACGTTTCGCTCTCCAGGAGCTTTATCAAGCCGTTATTGTCTTGACAAACCTCCTGGAGAGCGAAACGTTGCCACAATACAATGCCTCGTTAGTGGTACATGTGACCTTTTACCTAACATATTGTTGGTAATTCTATCAACATTATTACAATATTAACTCAACAAGTCAGACGGAGGGAGAAAAATAAATGATAAAGACTGAGAGAAAGCAACGGTAGCGAGAGAAACCTTGTCAAGACAAACCTTGTCAAGACAAAATGAAGAGTACACGAGACACACAGAAGACAAAATAAACGTAGAAAGACAAACAAAATAAATTGAAGATCTGGTGGAGTAATTGGGATTTTAATAAAGGCAGGAGTATATGAATAAAATGTAATGGAGACAGAAACTCAGAAGATTATTTGATCTATATTTCGATCCCCTTCTGAGATCCTCTTCAGCTGAAGATCAATCAGTGTCCAGAGTTTCTGTGTCCAGAAACTCTGGAGACTGAAGCGTACGAGCATAATCAGCGTAGTTTTATTACTAACCTGGCTGATGACCACGACAACCAGCTCTGCAGATACTTGCACAGCTGTCTTTTCAACTTATCTATCTCGCTGGCACAGCTGTGTTTTCAACTCATCTATCTCGCTGGCACAGCTGTGTTTTCAACTCATCTATCTCGCTGCTTCCCTGAAAGGACAAAATCAGTACAGAAATCAGTGCTAGTGTCGAGTTATTGGCTAAAGACATGTGTAGAGGAGGGTGGGGGTGGGTCAAAAACATTACAAGTTGTGTTTACACGTTCAGAAATACGAAGCTTAGTATTGAGAAGAAAATCAAATGTGAGGAAGATCGGACGAGAGAGGAACAAAGATCGGGAAGAGAGACTTGGTAAAGAGGAAGGAAACGATGGGTGAACGTGGACAACCGGTGTAAGGAAACACACCCATTGTCTCCATCCCTTTGCCGGGAATCGAACCCGGACCCTCAGCGTGTGAAGCGAGAGCTTTTGCCACCAGGCCACGGGGTACCGTGAAGGGGTAAAGCAACAGGGCATAAAAGGGAGGTTGGATTATGTTTCTACCGTCACTTCGGCTACCTCTCTGAGTGTTGTATTGAAAAACAAAAGGACGGAAATTGAGTGACAAGTGCTCTCCCGCCCCGGCTCTGGTTCTTAAGAGTTGCCGGTGTCAGCATTGCAAACCCTCTTTAAGTTGCCATACCCTAGTTCTCCACAGTTCTGACAATTGTTTGAGTTATTCTAGGTAATTTACACAATGTATAACAATTGTATACTTATGTATACCTGTACCTAAATATACGTACTTACTCAAATCCGGCTGAAAATTCCCATGGGGAAGAATGAGACACGTGGCTTCATCAGACCATTACAAAGAAGAACGGTAGAAAAAGAGGAAACGACAGATAGACTTAGAACGACAGATAGACTTAGAACGACAGATAGACTTAGAACGACAGATAGACTTTGAACGACAGATAGACTTTGAACGACAGATAGACTTAGAACGACAGATAAATTTAGAACGACAGAAACGACAGATAGACTTAGAACGACAGATAGACTTAGGATGACAGATAGACTTAGAACGACAGATAGACTTAGAACGATAGATAGACTTAGAACGACAGATATACTTAGAACGACAGAAACGACATGCTTAGAACGACATATAGACTTAAACACGACACATAGACTAAGGTGGTCCAAGATGTTGCTGCAAAAAATAATTTTCTACAAGATGAAAATTTAGAAAAAAAAAAAAACAAGAATGCAGATTTCAAACAATGACCTTGATGTCGGCTCTGTGGGTCAGGACCTTGATGTCGCCCAGTGGGTCAGGACCTTGATGTCGCCCCAGTTGGTCAGGACCTTGATGTCGCTCAGTGGGTCAGGACCTTGATGTCGCCCAGTGATTCAGGGGCCTTCATATCCCCCAGTAGTAGTTAAGGGATCTTCATGTCGCCCAGGGACACCTGAAGTCGCCCAGTTCCTGCTCACTAGCAGAGTGGGATGGGTCCTGCTCACTGGCAGAGTGGGATGGGTCCTGCTCACTGGCAGAGTGGGATGGGTCCTGCTCACTCTCAGAGTGGGATGGGTCCTGCTCACTGGCAGAGTGGGAAGGTTGGGGTACGTGCTTTCTGGAAAGGCAGGTCAGTAGTTGGTATCCTGTATAGTACTCCACGGACCACTCCGAGTCGTGGTATACGGAACAACTATCCTTCCCCTCCTCTTCCTCCTCCCTCCCTTCCAAAGTAGAGAGGGAGGATGAAGGGGTGGGAGAGTGGGCAGTTACTTCCCTCTTCTCTTCCACGGTGGAGAGAGAGGAGGAATAGAGTGGAGAGGGAGAAGAGAGGGAGGCAGAGTCCCACACTCTGCAAGACACAGTCACTCGCTTGGGACGACGCCTTGACGTCACTTTGTCCTCTGAAGGAGAGGAAGAAAGCCCTCTCACCTCTCTGGGGAAGTGGGATATGTCCTTTTCACTGGCAGAGTGGGATGGGTCCTGCTCACTGGCAGAGTGGGATGGGTCCTGCTCATTGGCAGAGTGGGATGGGTGCTGTTCACTAGCAGAGTGGGATGGGTCCTGCTCACTGGCACAGTGGGATGGGTCCTGCTCACTGGCAGAGTGGGATGGGTCCTGCTCACTGGCAGAGTGGGAGGGGTCCTGTTCACTGGCAGAGTGGGATGGGTCCTGCTCACTGGCAGAGTGGGATTGGTCCTGCTCACTGGCAGAGTGGGAAGGTTGGGGTACGTGCTTTCTGGAAAGGCAGGTCAGTAGTTGGTATCCTGTATAGTACTCCACGGACCACTCCGAGTCGTGGTATACGGAACTATCCTTCCCCTCCTCTTCCTCCTCCCTCCCTTCCAAAGTAGAGAGGGAGGGTGAAGGGGTGGGAGAGTGGGCAGTTACTTCCCTCTTCTCTTCCAAGGTGGAGAGAGAGGAGGATGGGGAAGAATAGAGCGGAGATGGAGAAGAGAGGGAGGCAGGTCCTGCTCACTGGCACAGTGGGATGGGTCCTGCTCACTGGCACAGTGGGATGGGTCCTGCTCACTGGCAGAGTGGGATGGGTCCTGCTCACTGGCAGAGTGGGATTGGTCCTGCTCACTGTCAGAGTGGGATGGGTCCTGCTCACTGTCAGAGTGGGATGGGTCCTGCTCACTGTCAGAGTGGGATGGATCCTGCTCACTGGCAGAGTGGGATGGGTCCTGCTCACTGGCAGAGTGGGATTGGTCCTGCTCACTGGCAGAGTGGGATGGGTCCTGCTCACTGTCAGAGTGGGATGGGTCCTGCTCACTGGCAGAATGTGATGGGTCCTGCTCACTGGCAGAGTGGGATTGGTCCTGCTCACTGGCAGAGTGGGAGGGGTCCTGTTCACTGGCAGAGTGGGATGGGTCCTGCTCACTGGCAGAGTGGGAAGGTTGGGGTACGTGCTTTCTGGAAAGGCAGGTCAGTAGTTGGTATCCTGTATAGTACTCCACGGACCACTCCGAGTCGTGGTATACGGAACTATCCTTCCCCTCCTCTTCCTCCTCCCTCCCTTCCAAAGTAGAGAGGGAGGGTGAAGGGGTGGGAGAGTGGGCAGTTACTTCCCTCTTCTCTTCCAAGGTGGAGAGAGAGGAGGATGAGGAGGAGAGGAGAGAGAAGAGAGGGAGGCAGTGTCCTGCTCACTGGCACAGTGGGATGGGTCCTGCTCCTGGCACAGTGGGATGGGTCCTGCTCACTGAAGGAGAGTGGGAGAGGTCCCTCACTGGAAGTGGGATTGGTCCTCTCACTGTCAGAGTGGGATGGGTCCTGCTCACTGTCAGAGTGGGATGGGTCCTGCTCACTGGCAGAGATGTGATGGAGTCCTGCTCACTGGCAGAGTGGATGGTCTAGCTCACTGGCAGAGTGGGATGGGTCCTGCTCACTGGCAGAGTGGGATGAGTCCTGCTCACTGTCAAGTGGGAGAGAGTCTGCTCACTGTCAGAGGGGAATGGTCCTCTCACATGGAGGAGAAGTGAGGGTCCTGCTCACTAGCAGAGTGGGATTGGTCTGCTCACTGGCAGAGTGGGATGGGTCTGCTCACTGGCAGAGTGGGATGGGTCCTGCTCCTCTCCAGAGTGGGGATGGGTCTGCTCACTGGCAGAGTGGGAAGGTTGGGGTACTTTGCTTTCTGGAAAGGCAGGTCAGTAGTTGGTATCAGATAAGTACTCCACGGACCATCGAGTCGTGGTATAGGAACTATCCTTCCTCCTCTTCCTCCTCCTCCCTTCAAAGTAGGAGGGAGGATGAAGGAGGGAAGTGGGCAGTTTCCTCTTCTCTTCCCGGTGGAGAGAGAGAGAGAGAGAGTGGAGAGGAGAGAAGGAGGGAGGCAGAGTCCACATCTGCAGGACACAGTCACTCGCTTGGACGACGCATGACGTCACTTTGTCCTCTGAAGGAGAGGAAGAAAGCCCTCTCACCTCTCTGGGGAAGTGGGATATGTCCTTTTCACTGGCAGAGTGGGATGGGTCCTGTTCACTAGCAGAGTGGGATTGGTCCTGCTCACTGGCAGAGTGGGATGGTTGTGGAAGGTCTTGTCTGGCATGGCAGGTCACTTGTACGTGGCGTACGTGGCATTCTGGACCCTCCAGTAGTGATATACTATATCACTACTACTCCCCTCAGTCCTTAAATGAGGGGAACAGAGGAGTGGT
Organism: Cherax destructor; assembly: GCA_009830355.1. Taxonomy (NCBI): domain Eukaryota; kingdom Metazoa; phylum Arthropoda; class Malacostraca; order Decapoda; family Parastacidae; genus Cherax; species Cherax destructor. The sequence continues at coordinate 98,565 of WNWK01003189.1, forward strand.
GGAGAGGAAGTGACTTTCGTCTTCTCCTCTACAGTGGAGGGGGAAGAAGAGAGGGAGGAAGGGTAGGGAGAAGAGAGGGAGGAGGGGGAAGGAGAAGAGAGGGTGGAGGGTAAGGAGAAAAGAGGGAGGAAGGGGCAGTGACCTCTCTTTCTCCTTTAAAGTGGAGGGGGAAGGAGAAGAGAGGGAGGAAGGGGCAGTGACCTTTCTCTTCACCTCTAAAGTGGAGAGGAAATGAGAAGAGAGGGTGGAGGGGTAAGGAGAAGAGAGGGTGGAGGGAAGAAGAGAGGGAGGAAGGGGCAGTGACCTCTCTCTTCTCCTTTAAAGTGGAGGGGGAAGGAGAAGAGAGGGAGGAAGGGGCAGTGACCTTTCTCTTCTCTAAAGTGGAGGGGAAGGAGAAGAGAGGGAGGAGGGGAAGGAGAAGAGGGTGGAGGGGAAGGAGAAGAGAGAGGAGGGGGAAGGAGAGAGGGAGGAAGGGGTAGTGACCTCTCTCTTCTCCTCTAAAGTGGAGAGGGAAGGAGAAGAGAGGGAGGAAGGGGCAGTGACCTTTCTCTTCTCTAAAGTGGAGGGGGAAGGAGAAGAGAGGGAGGAGGGTGAAAGAGAAGAGAGGGAGGAAGGGGAAGTGACCTTTCTCTTCTCCTCTAAAGTGGAGAGGGAAGGAGAAGAGAGGGAGGAGGGGGAAGGAGAAGAGAGGGAAGAAGGGGAAGTGACCTTTCTCTTCTCTAAAGTGGAGGGGGAAGGAGAAGAGAGGGAGGAGGGGGAAGGAGAAGAGAGGGTGGAGGGGGAAGGAGAAGAGAGAGTGGAGAGGGAAGGAGAGAGGGAGGAAGGGGCAGTGACCTCTCTCTTCTCCTCTAAAGTGGAGGGGAAGGAGAAGAGAGGGAGGAGGGAAGAGAAGAGAGGGAGGAAGGGAAGTGACCTTTCTCTTCTCCTCTAAAGTGGAGGGGGAAGGAGAAGAGAGGGAGGAGGGGGAAAGAGAAGAGAGGGAGGAAGGGGAAGTGACCTTTCTCTTCTCCTCTAAAGTGGAGAGGGAAGGAGAAGGAGGGAGGAGGGAAGGAGAAGAGAGGGAAGAAGGGAAGTGACCTTTCTCTTCTCTAAAGTGGAGGAAGGAGAAGAGAGGGAGGAGGGGAAGGAGAAGAGAGGGTGGAGGGGAAGGAGAAGAGAGTGGAGAGGGAAGGAGAGAGGGAGGAAGGGCAGTGACCTCTCTCTTCTCCTCTAAAGTGGAGAGGGAAGGAGAAGAGAGGGTGGAGGGGGAAGGAGAAGAGAGAGTGGAGAGGAAAGGAGAGAGGGAGGAAGGGGAAGTGACCTTTCTCTTCTCCTCTAAAGTGGAGGGAAGGAGAAGAGAGGAGGAGGGAAGAGAAGAGAGGGAGGAAGGGAAGTGACCTTTCTCTTCTCCTCTAAAGTGGAGGGAAGGAGAAGAGAGAGGAGGGAGAAGGAGAAGAGAGGAAGAAGGGAAGTGACCTTTCTCTTCTCTAAAGTGGAGGAAGGAGAAGAGAGGGAGGAGGGGAAGGAAAGAGAGGAAGAAGGGGAAGTGACCTTTCTCTTCTCTAAAGTGGAGGGGGAAGGAGAAGGAGAAAAGATGGAGGAGGGGGAAGATAAAGAGAGGAAGGAGGGGGAAGGAGAAGAGAGGGAGGAGATCTTCCTTTTGTCAAAAGTGGAGGTGGGAAAGGGAGAGAGGGAGGGGGAGAGGGGGTTAGTGGCTTCCTCCTCGGAAGCTGGGACCACAGGGTGTTCAGGCGTTACCTAGGGGTGCTCAGGCGTCACCTGGGGGTGCTCAGGCGTCACCTGGGGGTGCTCAGGCGTCACCTGGGGGTGCTCTGGTGCCACCTTGTCGTTGGCAGGTGGAGCAGCACCTAGGTGTTGATATTTACATCCTTCACAACACCTGTCATGGCCCAGAATGAAGAGGAATTTGTTATCGAAGAAAGTGACGTTGATCTCACAGCCCTTGATGGCGGAGGCTACTTTTTCCATATCCTGGCTCTCAGGCTCTACACTTTTCCACTTCTCATCTGCGGACACTTCTTCATCACCCTCTTCCTCATTCCCATGGAGCTCATTCCAGAACCTCAGTAGGTTCTGAAAACAATCTGCTCTCCCACATGGTTCCGTGTGTCCAGTGGGCCCTTTGGAGATCTGCTCCTCTGTCTCCATAGACGTGGTCGCCTCCTCCTCCTCCTCCGTCATCGTTGAGGGTGAGCTCTCTCCTGTTCCCTGTATAGTCGAAGTGTAGAGGGTCTGGCCCTCTGCGAAGCAGGGGACGGTCCCCACCTCCAGGATCTGCCAGCCCTGACGCTCGACATACTCGGCTGGGACGTCCGATGCCTCAGGCTAGTCATTAGGACCTTCCCGTCCCTGGTCCTGTACTTCATCGTCCAGCATCAGTTCAGTCTCCTCGGACTGGTCATCAGGACCTCGCTGTACCTGGTCCTGTAACTCGGCGTCAAGAACCAGTGGTACCTTAGGATCTCGCTGGCCCTGACACTACATCTTAAAACACTTGAGGTGGTCCTTGGTGAAGGTCTTCCTGGGGACCCTCTGGTCGGTGCATGGTCTCAGCCTTTCCAAGGCCGCCTTAATGAACTTCATGGCCTCTTGCCAATTAAAAGCAAAAGGGTTAAACATTGCAATTTTTTTTTTAATAAATAAAATATTTTATAAAGGATTAAAGTTGTATCAGCTGTGAGAACAAAAAAAAGTGAGAACTCTCAGCTGTGACTGGCAGTCTTACAGAAAGTGACATAAACAACACTGTCAGGAAGAAACAGGGTGGCAGGGGTGACGTTCTCAGAGAAAGTACATGTATGTATATGGGAGTACATGGATGTACATGAGTAGAACTTTACACACACACACACAGATATGCACGCACGCAAGCATGCACTCACGCAGACACACACACACATACCACACGCACATATACAACGGTCCTAGTGTCTAATCGACATGTGCCTAGTACAAAATGGTAACTAACGCATCTTGGTGTACACCTAGTGTACACCAAGACATCCTGGTGTACACCAAGACACACCAGGATGTCTTGCTGCTGTCTACGGTTGTCTCCTGCACCAAAGCTTGTTCTGAAAGGTTAGAGAGAACTCCCCTTCCTCACCCCTCACTCATCTCCCTCACTTTCCGCACCTCTCTCTCCCTCACTTTCCGCACCTCTCTCTCCCTCACTTTCCGCACCTCTCTCTCCCTCACTTTCCGCACCTCTCTCTCCCTCACTTTCCGCACCTCTCTCTCCCTCACTTTCCGCACCTCTCGCTCCCTCACTTTCCGCACCTCTCGCTCCCTCACTTACAGGATCAAGAAACTAAGTGGCGGACATAATGTAGGCCCAAGAATTCTCCCAGATTACATGAATGAGATGACGAGTGAGCCGGATTTAGCTCCTGAGAAAGAGAACCTGACCTGTGATGGCTGATTAAAATAACCAAACCTTAGTACTGCAGGAAAGCAAAGTGGTTACAGTATACAAGATGCTCGGATGTTCTGAAAACATCAGCAAAACAATAGGGATAAAGCATTAGGATGACACACACTGCAGGATGGATGGAGATGTTGCATATCTGACGATATTTTGAATTAAGATGTCTACACACTTCTGGCAAGACAGCTATTGAAATAGTGATGATCAGTGTGTTTCCATTTATGAGTCACCCCTACCTTAATAGGAAATGGCCAGTGTAGTAACAAAGAAAAAAATACAAAACTGTACCTGCTTCGATGCTTATATGCAGAGTCCATCAAATTCCATTTCCATTAGTTATTTTCAATTTCTTCTGCCTCCTCACTGCCTCACCTCTCGCTCCCTCACCTCTCACTGCCTCACCTCTCGCTCCCTCACCTCTCACTGCCTCACCTCTCGCTCACAGCTGATCAGGTCAGGTTAAGTCTTGGATTAAGTCTTTTCGTCGTAATTTGTAGTCATTAGCGGACAGTGTTTATTATATATATTTTATGTTCTTCTTATGGAAGGTCATAAAAAAAATAATAAAATTTCGCTTACTTTTCCCATAAATTTCAATTGCAGAAGAAATTCTATTTAAAAGTTTGATAATCTAAGTATTTTAGCTAAATAATGAATTTTGTTAGAAAAGCCCTCAAACCACTCTAAATACCATTTTAGCACATTTTTCTTAGATTTTAATGTTTCATGTATTTTTTGAAAAATAATATGAAATATTCTATAAAAATATTGATTTTTATATATTTTTAATGAGATTTTATAAAAATATGTAAATAGTTTATAAATATTCTAAAATGCACGCTTTTCTGTGCAAAAATCCACACTAGGCCATTCACGAAAATGTGAGCAACAAATTGCTCACTGTGAAACTACAGTACTGGTGTTGGAAATTTTATATAGCTCCTGTTCCCAATTTATATAAACAACAGTAATCAACACTGTGCAATAGTAATAAACACTGTGCAACAATATTCAACACTGTGCAACAGTAATCAACACTGTGCAACAGTAATCAACACTGTGCAACAGTAATCAACACTGTGCAACAGTAATCAACACTGTGCAATAGTAATAAACACTGTGCAACAATAATTAACACTGTGCAATAGTAATCAACACTGTGCAACAGTAATCAACACTGTGCAACAGTAATCAACACTGTGCAATAGTAATAAACACTGTGCAACAATAATCAACACTGTGCAACAGTAATCAACACTGTGCAACAGTAATCAACACTGTGCAAAAGTAATCAACACTGTGCAACAGTAATCAACACTGTGCAACAGTAATCAACACTGTGCAACAGTAATCAACACTGTGCAATATATTATCATCAAGTTCGATTAAGAGTGTAATAATAAAAAAAAGTTTTAGCTAAAAAATATATAAAAATGTCAGAAAATACCTCAAACTGCTTTGAAAAGACGATATATAAAATAATAATTTAGATTTTTTATTGATATTACTTTGAACTGTGATTGTTTCTGTTCTTATATTTGATGCATTAAATTTTAGGTAGCTCCTGTCCCCAGGTTATATTACGTTGAACCGAGGTTGCAAGGTTGCACAATTAAACTCTCGTCACGAAACGTCTCATTACCGGATCAGCCGGGCTGTGGTTCGTACGTTGGACTACGTGCGGCCAGCAGTAACAGCCTGGTTGATCAGGCCCTGATCCACCGGGAGGCCTGGTCGTGGACTGGGCCGCGGGGGCGTTGATTCCCGGAATACCCTCCAGGTAGACTGTGTGTGTGTGTGTGTACTCAAATCACAGCTCTGGCCCCGCCTCTTCACTGGCCGCTACTCGGTCACTCTACCAGCTCCATATCATACCTCTTCTTAAAGCTATGAATGGATCCTGCCTCCACTACATCACTTCCCAGACTATTCCACTTCCTTACAACTCTATGACTGAATAAATACTTCCTAACATCCCTGTGGTTCATCTGAGTCTTCATATTCCAAGTGTGACCCTTTGTTGCTGTGTGTGTGTGTGTGTGTGTGTGTACTCACCTTTTTGTGGCTGCAGGGGTCGATTCATAGCTCCTGGCCCCGCCTCTTCACTGACTGCTTCTAGGTCTCTCTCTCCCTACTCCATGAGCTTTATCAAACCTCGTCTTAAAATTATGTATGGTTCCTGCCTTCACTACGTCACTTTCTAGGCTATTCCACTTCCTGACAACTCTTTGACTGAAGAAATACTTCCTAACGTCCCTTTGACTCATAGGAGTCTTCAACTTCCAGTTGTGACCCCTTGTTTCTGTGTCCCATTCCTTACTGAGGTATTGGAACGCTATTCTTAGGTTTGCCAGACGCCCGTATGCTGCAGCAGTTATCTGATTGATGTGTGCCTCAGGAGATGTGCTCGGTATTATACTCACCCCAAGATCTTTTTCCTTGAGTGAGGTTTGCAGTCTTTGGCCACCTAGGCTATACTCTGTCTGCGGTCTTCTTTGGTCTTCCCCGATCTTCATGACTTTGCATTTGGCAGGGTTAAATTCAAGGAGCCAGTTGCTGGACCAGGCTTGTAGCCTGTCCAGGTCTCTTTGTAGTCCTGGCTGGTCCTCGACCGATTTAATTCTCCGATTGCTCACATCTGCAAACAAGGACACTTCTAGTCTATCCTTCAGTTATTCATTCACATATACCAAAAACAGCACAGGTCCTAGGACCCCTGTGAAACCCCGCTCGTCACAGGCGCCCCACACCTCGTACGCTGGCAGCCTACGGCCCATGCAGCAGGTCGGTCACCCACTGGCCACCCTCGTTGCACAATAGTCAGGCGACTCTTTGCCTTCCTGTCAGATATTCTCTAATCCATTGCAGTGCCTTTCCTGTTATGCTGGCTGATAGTCTAGCTTTTGCATTAACCTCTTGTGAGGAACTATGTCGAAGGCCTTCTTGCAGTCCAAGAAAATACAGTCTATCCACCTCTCTCTCTCGTGTCTTACTTCTGTTACCTTGTCATAAAACTCCAGTAGGTTTGTGGCACAGGATTTTCCTTCCCAGAACCCGTGCTGGTTGTCGTTTATAAGCTTGTGTCTTTCTAGGTGCTCCACCACTCTCCTGATGATCTTTTCCATGACTTTGCATACAATACACGTCAGTGACACAGGTCTGTAGTTTAATGCCTCGTGTCTGTCTCATTTCTTAAAAATTGGGACTACATTTGCCATCTTCCATACATCAGGTAGTTGCCCAGTTTCAATGGATGTGTTGAAGATTTTTGTTAGTTGCACACACAGCATCTCTGCTCCCTCTCTAAGAACCCACGGAGAGATATTGTCTGGTCCCACCGCCTTTGAGGTATCAAGTTCACATAGCAGCTTCTTCACCTCCTCCTCGGTTGTGTGTATTTCATCCAGCACTTGTTGGTATGTGTGTGTGTGTGGTGTTGCTAGTGTTAGGTTAGGTTTGTCAGGTTAGGTTAGGTTAGGTTAGATTTGTCAGGTTAGGTTAGGTTAGGTCAGATTAGTAGGTTAGGTTAGGTTAGGTTAGGTTGTTAGGTTAGGTTTGGTTAGGTTAGGTTAGGTTAGGTTAGGTCAGGTCAGTAAACAGGACAAAATTCCCAGTATTTCCTTGGTGATATTTGTTATTATTATTATTATGGGAGAGCGCTAAACCCAGAGGGATTATACTGCGCCTGTGGAGGGGGGGGCTGGAAGGCATTCAGGCTTAATTCAGGGAATTGGAGCACAGATCCAATTCCCTAGATCAAGAGCCCCTCAACGACATCAAGGAATGATCTATAATTATTTCTGATTCAAGTGGATCATTTATGTTAGTTAAAAGGACACGTGTAACTAAGGCGACATTTTTATCGTGACAACGTTTCGCTCTCCAGGAGCTTTGTCAAGCCTAACCTATTGTCGGTAATACTGCCAACATTATTACAATTATGTTTGTCCAAATTTGATGTAATATAGAACCAGATGTATGAGTGTTTGTTGTTAGTTCAGCAGTGTAGTACATGACCAAGCCAGAGTACATGACCAAGCCAGAGTACATGACCAAGCCAGAGTACATGACCAAGCCAGAGTACATGACCAAGCCAGAGTACATGACCAAGCCACAGTACATGACCAAGCCACAGTACATGACCAAGCCACAGTACATGACCAAGCCAGAGTACATGACCAAGCCAGAGTACATGACCAAGCCAGAGTACATACGGTTTAGGAAGCTTGTAACTTCAGCATCACTGGGTAGAAAAATATTAAAGAGAGCAGCAGTCATCATCAGTTACTAAAGCTGAACAGAAGCTTCAGAATAAGTGGTACTGGTGAGCTGGCAACGCTGGTGAGCTGGCAACGGTTCACCCTAAATAGACACCACTACCAGGCACAACACTGACCTTCATCTTCGCCTGACCTTAAACTATTATATCGTGAATTATGGTGAATATATTGGCATAAAAAGATCCTTTTTCTTGAGTGAGGTTTGCAGTCTTTGGCGTCCCCTAGCCTGTACTCTGTCTGAGGTCTTCTTTCACTTTCATGACTTCGTGCACTTGGTGGGTTTAAACTTCAGAAGCCAGTTGTTGGACTAGGCTTGTAGCCTGGTATTATACATAGATAACCCGCACATAGGACACAGAAATTTACGGTTGTAGTGTGACTTTATAAATGGTCCAAATCGGAGCGAAACGTCGTCCAAAGTTTCCCTCTCCTATATGCGGGTTATTTGTGTCTTTTTGTCCTCCATTGCAAGATATTCTTTGTTGAAAACGTTTTATTTGCTTGGAACTATCTAGTGGGTGAACAATTTTCAATTTCCGCGTCTTGTGTTGCAATGTGTTCGTACTCTAAGATTCAGTGTGTGTCCCGCTACTAAATTTGGAAGGAATATTGCATTAATTAATGTTTCGTAAGGGACAGATGCCTTGCAATCTGCGCGTGCAATAAGATACAACGCGTATGGTGCTCCTGAATCAAAACAGAATAATATATTAATATTTCGTAAGCATATATTTTGTTTATTGTAAAGTGAACAAAATCTTTGACACTGCATTACAAAAGACATTTTTTTGTGTCACTGCACTGATATCTGTGTATATTTTAATTTTAACCCTTGACCGTCAAAATGTTTTGTACTTTTTACGAACACAAATTAGATACACCGAAATGTGTGGCTATCCCGATCTATATGACGTATTTACAAGGTTAAATAAAGCAAGGACTGTGTTTACCTTACACCCAACACACGCCATGGGTATTCAAACACTATTTATATTCAGATTATATTTATAGTCTCAGAGCAGAGGTCTTTATATAGAGCTGTTCTTATATGAATACTGCCGTAACACAGGAGAGTGTCATTATAGTTACAAATAATTATTATTTCAGTTATAAACAATTGCAGTGTATGATATTCAGCACGTTTATATGGGTACAAATAGGCAGTTACCGCTGGGCAGATATCGGGGTGACTACTACTGTAGTCGCCCCATGGGTCGTATTAACCTCATATCCACCCTGTGGGCTGTATCCACCCTGTGGGTCGTAGTAACCCCACTCACCCTGTGAGCGGTAATCACCCAATACCCATTCTGAAACCTGATATATATATCAAAAGCTTTGGTCCCTTCACACTGATTATATCATCTTTTAGTGTATTCATTATACCCATGTTTTTCATTGCTAGTACCTTGCACAGTGTACCGAGACTTGACTTTGTTGGGAGTGATTTCGATATGCAGATTAGGGATCATTCTCTCAGGAATTTTGCAGGTGTAACTTACAGTATAATAAAAAAAACTCTTGCCTACATTCCAGAGTACACTTCAAGGGCCATGAAACGTTTCAAATAATTTACATGCTTGACTGAGTTTATATCGGCAGTGAATGTTCTCCGTACCTTATTTAGGTCTCGTACCTTCTTCAGGTCTCGTACCTTCTTCAGGTCTCGTACCTTCTTCAGGTCTCGTACCTTCTTCAGGTCTCGTACCTTCTTCAGGTCTACAATTTCGCCTGTCATAAAAGATGCTGTTAGTGTACAGCAATATTCCAATATGGAAATAACAGATGACTTAAAGAGTGTCTTCATTGGCTTGGCTTCTCTTTTTTTTTGAAGGTTCTCGTTATCCATGCTATTATTTTCCTGGTTATAATAAGTATTGTGATCACAGAATGTGAGATATTCCGGCATTGTCACTCCCGAGTCCATCACACTAATCTTTCAATATGGGGGTGACTTAAATTTATTTTACACTCCATTTCAGTTTATATTTCTTAAAAATTTCCATAGTGGAGTAAATGAAATTTGTCTCACTTGAACATCATATTATCATGTTTCTCCCTGTAAGACCTGGTTTATATTACCTTGGAGGTTTGCTGTGTCCTCAGTGGATGCCACTCATACATATTCTAGTATCATTTGCAAAGGACGATATGGCGCCATGATTTATGTCTCTGTATTGGATATGAGTTTACGGAAGATAACGGGTGGGTACATCTCATTGAGGATCACAGTTTTTCATTGTAGTAGCCTATGATTCTATTTTGTTCACTATTATTCTTTGCATTTTATTGGAAAGCTAAATATTCATCTGCCTATTTTTTAGTTATTCCTGCCTATTTTTTAGTTATTTGTATGTTATTACATCATGTTCACACTCGTGAAAAGCTTTTGCAGTGTGTACACTACATCTGCATATTGTTTGTCTGCCAGTGCATCCAGGTCCATGTCGTAAATGGTCCAGCAGTTGCGAGAGGCAGGAGCGACCCTGGGTTGTGCAACTGTTATGTATCTATGCATTTAGCAGTCTCACCTTTTAAAACTCTTGCAACGATTCTGGATAATGTTTGACGTCAGAGCTATTGCTCTCCAGTGATTTTGCAACTCCTTTCCTGCCACCTTTTTGGAGTGGGGCTTTCTCGGTGGGATGACTCCAGTGTGCAGACTCAGTGTCAGTTAAATATTTAATTCACGTGATATTTTTTTCAATTCTTAATGAATATGGAGTTCCATGAGTATGGGCATGGGGCAGAGTGCATGGGCATGCCATTAATAGCGTCTTCGAAGTCAGGTGGCAGAGCTTTGAATCTCCTTGAAGAATAATTCATTTAGATTGTTAGTCATTTTCCCGAGTAATATGTCACTGATAAAGTCGTATTGTGGCTTCAGTATTTCACTCATTTGTTGGTTGTCATCAGTGAAAGTTCCGTCTCCTTTAAGCAAGAGCCTAATACTGGATGTAGATTTTGCTCTATATTCTACATAGGAGCAAGAAACATTTTAAATTTCATGCAGTTTCATTAATGACTTTTTTTGCTCAAACCCTGAACGCTGAAGGGGATTCCGGGGATCAACGCCCCCCGCGGCCCAGTCCAAGATCAGGCCTCCTGTTGGATCAGGGCCTGATCAACGAGGCTGTTACTTCCCGAGTTTCCTGAGTCTCGTGTCGATGGATCGCCTCTGTAACTTGTATCGTCTCTTCTTCCTGAATGGTATGTGTCTGGATCAAACATTTAGTACCAGTGAGTTCAATCTCTCGATACATTGGTTCATATCCGCGTTTTTCGTATTATCTTCACAGCTAATTTCAATAAGATCATGATTTATTTAATTCCCGTTGATATATTTACTGTTGAAATTAAACAGTTGTGGGTTAACCGTGTTCATCCCATTCCTGTCCTGTGGACAGTAGTCATCCCACACCCATCCCGTGGACAGTAGTCATCCCACCCATCCCGTGGACAGTAGTCATCTCACACCCATCCTATGGACAGCAGTCATTCCATGCCCAACCTGTAGGAGGTAGAATCCCAATACCCATCCTGTAGCAGGTAGTAATCCAATACTCGTCTCATCAGAGGTACATGATGGGTTCAAGAACCGGCTATCAGCCGCTGTCCCTTAGTATGTCAGCTTCACTCATAATCACTATCAGAGTGGAAGCTGTCTTAGCGCAGACATTTAGAAAAACGAATTACAGAGAGAGATACCGAGAAATTGGGCGAGTGAATGAGCCATTTCCTGAACAGGCATCGGATGCGGCGAGTTTGGAATTCCAAGTACCCAGACGGTTGGTTGCTTGGGTTCAGGGGCGGTCGACACTGGTGGAATAATATAGCCAGCCACGAGGCTGTAGCTGATTCCTAGTAACAGTTGTTTCATTGCCTAGAATACTTCGACAACTCTCGAAAACAAGTTAAGATTGTTTTGTGAGTTATTCCCGACTCATTGACGACAGGGGGACATGAGCTGTACTCCGTCACTGTCTGTGGGGTGAGACGGCGTTTCTAAAAACTTGTATTGTATCGAGTCGCAGTTGATGGCTATGCTGAAATTTCAAAGTCTGCAGTATGTGGCACGTTTGATGATGGCATTATTTGGGCTCCCCATAGTTCACTGGTGAGCCGTTGGCTTGTGTTGTGACCTGCAACAATAACTCTAGGAAAAGTTAATGTTTATTACAGATTCATATATATATATATATATATATATATATATATATAGTGTGTGTGTGTGTGTGTGTGTGTGTGTGTGTGTGTGTGTGTACTCACCTATTTGTGGTTGCAGGGGTCGAGACTCAGTTCCTGGCCCCGCCTCTTCACTGATCGCTACTAGGTCCTCTCTCTCCCTGCTCCATGAGCTTTATCATACCTCGTCTTAAAGCTATGTATAGTTCCTGCCTCCACTACCTCACTTTCCAGACTATTCCACTTCCTGACAACTCTGTGACTGAAGAAATACTTCCTAACATCCCTTTGACTCATCTTAGTCTTCAACTTCCAATTGTTACCCTTTGTTTCTGTGTCCCATCTCTGGAACATCCTGTATCTGTCCACCTTATCTATTCCTCGCAATATTTAGTATGTCGTTATCATGTCTCCCCTAACCCTCCTGTCCTCCAGTGTCGTCAGGCTTATTTCCCTTAATCTTTCTTCGTATGACAATCCCCTTAGCTCTGGAACTAGCCTTGTTGCAAACCTTTGCACTTTCTCTAATTTATTGACGTGCTTGACCAGGTGTGGGTTCCAAACTGGTGATACATACTCCAGTATGGGCCTGACGTACAGTGTCTTGAACGATTCCTTACTGAGGTATCGGAACGCTATTCTCAGGTTTGCCAGGCGCCCATATGCTGCAGCAGTTATCTGGTTGATGTGTGTGTGTGTGTGTGTGTGTGTGTTGCGTCTTTTGTAAACAATATACAAACTATATACTAGTTCAAGAGTTTAACATGTATGATTTGTTTTAAAGTTTATTATTATGACGTATTATTATAAGATAGTAGTACAATACAGCTGCTATCATCAGGCTATCATGCAACTCCACTGCAGATGAAACAGTGGAGGCCAGACTAACGCACTGAGTTCATTAAATTGTCTGCGGTGTTACCACTGAGCGCCACGTAACTAAAATAACTAGCAACTTGACTGTAAATTTCATCTCCTTTAGTCTGAAAACACGACTTACATAGTGTTTACATTATGTAAAGAAATGGAAATACATATACACAATGCTAGGCTGCATGAAGGACAAGCAAGTCCTGAGAGATTGGAGAGATTATTTCAGCACATGACAAACATGAAAAGTTGCCCTCAATTCCCACTTTGCGTGCCTGATATAGGTTAGGGAAAGTAAGCCCAGAAATCACCCCGCCCATTGTGGGTGAATTGCCAAGCGTAATGTCCTTAGCTAAACATATTAGCCTATTTCTCCCTATATACGCAGTGCACAGTTATATACGTATACAGTCCGCTGTGGATAGACTGCGCATCAGTTACCTATACACAGTACAGCTTTGTATCAGGTGTTCATACATGGAAGAAATCACAATAAAACGCGTGACTGTAGATATAAAAAAACATTACAGTGAAAAAATAAACAGGAAAACTGAGCTCTGGTTTGTGTTTATAGTGACTACACACATCCTCTGTAAAGATAAGTGTGTGGAAGCTTGTGAAAGCTCTCAGCTTTTCCTGTTCATTTCTTCACTGTGGTATCCATATATATATATACCGCTGTATATGGATTATATATGTGTAAACTGGTGTTTTTATCCATTAAAGGAATATTATTTCATTCTCTTGGGTCGCTGTTCTACTTAAACGGAAGACCGGGATTTTCCGAGTTGTGAAACAACGGGTGAAAGTTGTGTTTGTAGTCTTTGGCATTACGGCCCATAGGAAAATCCTATTTTTTTATTTGATGTATTCACATGCAAAAGTATGTGTGAGGTTTTATTTGAATACTTGATTGCAATAGTGGAAATGTTTACGTATGACAACGCTAGTGAAAAAGTGTTTATATACGTACATGGAAACGTTAATAAAAGAAGAGTATTATATGTCTGGTTACGCTAGTGAGAGTAGTGTTTACATGGCTATGCTAGCAAAAGCAGTATATACATGGCTACTCTAGTGAAAGTTACTAGTGTTTGTATATATAACCACGCTAGTGAAAGTATGCAGTGTTTATATAATATAAGCACTAGGTATATCAGTACCGACAGATCGTGGAGTAGACACATAAACAACACTTTGGATATTTTATTAAGACAACGTTTCGCCCACTCGGGACTGTCAATCCAGTCATTAGATTATGTTTGGTGTTGTCAGTAGCGCCAAACTCCAGCACTCCTCTCCACCCAGGACCAGGGAGCACTGTTAAGCTGGACAAGAAACTTACCAGTTTGGATGTTGTTTCATTCTTCGGCCACGACCCAACAGACTAGGTTATCGCCATCCTCTCTGACAAGGTCTCGGCCTGTGTCCCATATGGATTTCAGTGAGCTCATCGAGTCGTGCTTCAACTACAACTGTTTCTCCTTCGGTAACTGACCCTAAAAGCATCATGCCGGTATGGCCATGGACCTCCACTCAGCAGTGTCCTCACGAATCTCTGCATGGAGTTCCTTGAAGCCGAGACTCCACGACAGCGACCGTTGGCGTATCCTGGATGAGGTATATTCTTGACATCCTTATCATTGCACCCAACACATTTGATCTCTTCCGGTTCAGATGCAGTTTCAACGCTATTGAGTCTTCCATTCAGTTCACCTTAGAAGAGGAAAACAACATTCTTCCTTTCCTCGACATTTTAACAACACCTACTTCCACCAACAAGTCCTTTCATTTTCTTCCCTTCAAAACCGGATTCTTAGGAAGGGAAATCTGCAGCCCCAGTTTCCTGGAAGATTCATGGCCTCAATATCACAGAGATTTTCAGTTTACTTTCCACTTCATACGGACTTAGAGGAAAGCGTGAGATTAACCTTGATACCAGGAGTATCCGCTTTTTAAGCGTCCCTACTTCTACGATACTTAAACACTTTTAGGTTAATAAAAAAAATAAGATTTCTTCGGATTTTTAACCCCGGAGGGTTAGCCACCCACGATAACCCAAGAAAGTCAGTGCGTCATCGAGGACTGTCTGTCTTATTTCCATTGGAGGTCCTTAATCTTGTCCCCCAGGATGCGACCCACACCAGTCGACTAACAACCCAGGTACCTATTTGCTGCTAGGTGAACATGACAACAGGTGTAAGGAAACACACCACCATCACCTCCGTCTAAGAGGGTTAACGCCAACCCCGAAGAGTCCAGGCATCCACACCCTTCCCTGTATAACTTCTAACAAATTATACGTGGGTGAGACGGCTAGAGATTTATCCATGTTTTCACAGGAACACAGATATGCTTGTTGCATTAATAACATCAACAACGCTGCTGTTTTATATTGTGACACGGCTTCACACCACATAGATTGGCCCAAGGCGAGCTTGGTCATCCGAGAAAAATACAGGAACAGAAGAAAATGTTTTGAATTGGCTCTTATTCATACCAGATATCATCACCTAGAATCAAGAGTTTCCTGACAGGTTCGCACCTTACGACTCCTCGCCATCTGCTCTCCCCACTATGTATACCCAATGGCGGACCTACATTTTGGGGCCCTGAAGCTTGAACTGTTAAGGGGGCCCCTTTGCAACCAGCAACGGCTAGCCTACATGTTGCTTTAATAATCTTTTAATTTTAATTATTACTTTGTATTGAATTACACTATATTATTATTATAAAAAAAACTTTTCATACAGTAAACCCCGGGATTAGAGCCCTGTAGCTTAAGCTCCATTAATTTCATAGTAGATCCTCCCCTGTGTATACCTAAGCTTAATAATTATGTTATCTCTGTATCAGATTATTAATAATTTAAGTTTTTAAAGGGGTAGAGGGGTAAGCCAGTGGAAGACCTCGGCCAGATGACCAAAACCTGCAGTGGCGGGTCATTATATGACGAAGACCCGCGTCAGGAAGCATTTTTCCTGTTTCCTGACGAATCTTAACCTAACCTAATGTATTCTCTCTGTAAACTTGACTCAACAGAGGTTTCCAACCTGTCATAGTGTTTTTTTATCAGGGAACAAAATTAACATAAGTTGCCCGAATTGCTCTGCATAACCAGAGGCTTTCTATATAGTAATTTGCCAGAAATTATGTCAGCTAGATCTGTATGATGCACTTATAGAAATAAAGATTATATATAATATATATATATATATATATATATATATATATATATATATATATATATATATATATATATATATATATATATTCTTCCTTGATGCCTTTTTATCCACTTCTCCGAGGCTATGGGTCCCACAATTTGCACCAGAGGTGGTATATATATATATATATATATATATATATATATATATATATATATATAAAAGGTGTTGGTTTTCTTCTAATAAAAGTAAATCAAGTCTAGAATTGCCTCTACAGACATTATAGTGAAAGACTAGATCTGTAGTATTTATTAAAATAATATTAATAAACATATATATATATATATATATATATATATATATATATATATATATATATATATATATATATATATATATATATATATATATATATATATATATATATATATGGTTTTAGTTGAGCATGTTATTTGTGAAATAAATACTACAGATATTGTCTTTCACTTATAATGTCTATGTAAGGAATTTCTTAAGTTACTCTGATTTCACTTGGTGTATTTTATGTGAAGGAAAAACGCAACACAGCTTTTCATTACAGGTGTAGTCGTGTAACTTTCACTTGCTCAGTCACCTAGGTGAACACACCAGGAAAATTGGGTCTCGTACTGCTGAAATCACTTGTACAAATTAAGCCTCAGATTTCAGCCCCGTCTTTACACCATGCATTTTGCCTGCTTTAACAGTCTAGCTTTTCAGTATTATACCTTCGGTCTAATAATACTTGTTAACAACACTATGGCATCTTAATACAGAGAATCTCTTCAGTAAGATCAGTCTATTGGGTTCTATGCTTTGCACACAAACTCACTTGAAAAATAGTCCCCATGACGGGCGATATCTATAGAGTTTTGCAAGAATTAAGTTTATTATACTTTTGGCCGGTCATACTAGGCCTGGTAATTTAATATAGGCTTCTGCTTCACCTGAGTGTCTTTCCATGCGATACGAGAATGCTTCTGATAGGCTTCAAAAATTCAGTATTTGTGAATATTAGTAAGAGAAATATTCAGTTTGTTACTGGGCTGTGTATGTGTCAATTTGTCAGTTGTATATGTATATGCAAATAGGGCAGTGGTTTACATGCAGGTGAAAATGCTTCTCTCGCTTGATTTTAAACTTTTAGCACAGGTATCCTACTTAGAATAAAGGACGATTTGTTATTTGCGTGTCTCAGTGTCAGTTTTACGATAAAAATGTGTTACTTTCTTCTATGACATAGACTAAGCATGACTCGTCTGATCAGCTTCAAACTTTGTGCTGGGGAACTTTTCCAAGAGAAAGATTTGCAGTGTTAAGAGGCAATGTATGTCCCAAATTCGTAATTTTGTTAAACAGAATTGAATATTGATTTCCATGTGATAACTAGATAATGCCTCTATTCATGGGCTTCAAACGTTCAGTGATCACGTGTGTTACCTAGAGGATGGTTTGAAATATTACATCTCGTGGCTCTCTCATGGGCGTTGATCGACACCACCTCAGCCTTTTGAGGATAATTAAGCTACAGTTGCCAGACTTCTTGACGGGTTATTATTATTATTAATTTTTTAACAAAACGGCCGTTGCCCACCGAGGCAGGGTGACCCTATTATTATTATTATATTTATGGGAGGGGCGCCAAACCTTTGGGAGTCATACGATGCTGGAGGAATGTAAGACAGTGTCGATCCAAGGAAAGGGAGACAGATTCATTTCCTTAGGTCATAAACCTCTCACTGGCATCTAGAAACCTCCCTTGAAGGACTTTAAAGATGTTGATCTCCAGTTCCTGGACCTCTCTTAAGAGACCTAGGACCTATAGCTCCTAGGTCTCTTAAGGGAGTTGAGCTGCAGCTCCTCTCCC
Organism: Cherax destructor; assembly: GCA_009830355.1. Taxonomy (NCBI): domain Eukaryota; kingdom Metazoa; phylum Arthropoda; class Malacostraca; order Decapoda; family Parastacidae; genus Cherax; species Cherax destructor. The sequence goes on from WNWK01003189.1 coordinate 116,379, forward strand.
TCTTAGCTAGGCAAAAAGAATGGTAGTCGAAGGTTTGACTACCATACTACTTGCCTGGGTTAAGGTAGAGAGGGCCGGGGTTATGAGATACAGGGATACATTTCTTGGATCACAGAAGTAGAGAGGGCCGGGGTTATGAGATACAGGGATACATTTCTTGGGTCACAGAAGTAGAGAGGGCCGGGGTTATGAGATACAGGGATACATTTCTTGGGTCACGCAGAGACTGAAAAACATCTACTTCAGTCTAAGACAAAGATTCACTTTAAAAGTCTAGACGTGATAGGCTTTTGAAAACTCTTGGTCTCCTAAGAGAATCAGTGTCTCGATGACATGTCTAGTCTGTCTTTGTTAGCAAAACCTTGTTTTAATGAAGACTTCTAAGTGTCTTTGATGTCCTGTCTATGTGGCTTTGATGTTAGGTTAGGTTATATGCCTTTGATGCTCTATGCGTATTTCATAATCTGTCTGATGATCTGTGTACCTGATGCTTTATGTACCTGATGCTTTATGTATCTGAAAATCCGTCGATGTGGCTGATGCTGTCTCTGATGCTCTATTTAATGTTCTGTGTCTCTCAGATGCTTTGACTATGTCTCTTATTTACTACGTATGTGATTACTGCCTATGTTTTACTCAAAAGCAGTGTAGTACACTGAGCACATACGCTCAGAGACACCAGCAAGTGGAAAGTTTGTGGCGTAGGTGTGAGGATTTTCGAGCTTCGCTTGAGCCCACGTACTCCGTGTGATCAATAATGGCAGTCAGCTGTGGGTGGCAGAGGTTCATATTTCAGCCTGCTCTCTCTATACACACACACAAAAAGATTGCATCTTATACCAAATAATTTGATTTTGTTGTTTTTAAGAACTATCGACTGCATGTGAGTTATTAAGGCTGGAATTTATGTGTACACTTAAATCCAAGAAGACTGCAATTCCTCAATTAAGGAATAAACTTTCAGTGGAAATACTGTGACTTACATACGTCTCTTAGTGTATTTACGTTGTGCATGTATACAACAGCATTTTGAAGGGTCCCTTAATGCCAGTCTAATGGGATTCAGTTAAGTCTTTTGGTAGTCTAAATTTATCCTTAGTGACAAGTTGTATTTTTTTAGTAATTTAGCATTGTTATGAGTAACCGTCTGCCACTTGCACCGAGTCATTTGTACACTGACCTTTTTTTAAACTATATTTTAAGGAAAAGCATTCTTCCTTTCATGCTAAACAGACACACTGATGATGTACTCTGTCCGTGTTCATCACACTGATGATGTACTCTGTCCGTGTTCATCACACTGATGATGTACTCTGTCCGTGTTCATCACACTGATGATGTACTCTGTCCGTGTTCATCACACTGATGATGTACTCTGTCCGTGTTCATCACACTGATGATGTACTCTGTCCGTGTTCATCACACTGATGATGTACTCTGTCCGTGTTCATCACACTGATGATGTACTCTGTCCGTGTTCATCACACTGATAATGCACTCTGTCCGTGACCATGTACTGAGAGACATGAGAACTTCCACATAGTCTGACTTAGCTCGTCTTCTCTCTTAAATTCAATATGAAAAGTGAAATATGAAGAGTCATTCTATTTTTAGAATGTTCTTTTGAAAACCAAAACTAAAACTAAAACTAGAAACTGACTCCAGTCAGCATAAAAGATAGCATATGTTGTAGCCGTACTCCCTCTTGATAGCGTGAATATTTTAGCAATACTGAGTGGTAAATTTTTTAAGCTATCTTATTTCTAAGTGCACCTCTTAAGGTATTATTTCATTTAAAAAATAAATGCCTTGTTTCTACAGTTTTAAACTTTTTATGCGTATGTTAAGACGTGTGCCTTTGATGAGGCTACTAACATGTTAAGGTTGGCTTTGGTTCAATGGCTAGGTGAACACTAACGTTGATTTGATAATTATTAACCGTAATGCTACCGAAGGATAAGTCTTTATACTTTGTGTTAATAAGCATTTGTTATGTTTACATTGGTATTATGGAACCCCAATAGAATTAAATCATACTATTTGAGTTTATAAGGTTATCCTAGTCTTGAATTATTCAAGTGCGTTTACAGTATGTAACATTCATGAAACTATGAAAACATTGTAAAAAATTTAAAAAGAACAATTTGACAAACATCTCTGAAAAATAAAACCAGGTTTGCTTATCTATTTAGGTAATAAAAAAATTAATTGTTGTATTATGGCCAGTTTGCTTACCTTGAGAGAATCTTAAGTAAGCAGCCAGCAATAAATTAACTGTGATACCATTTCCAGTTACTTAGGATAATTTGCCTATCTAGGAAGGTAGATAAGTAGAAAGAAATTAAGTATTATTCCATGGCTAAGCAGATAATATTTAAAGCCGAGGGGAGATACTGTGTTGAGTTAAAACGTAATTCCAGTAAATACCCGACAAGGCAAAATTTCTTCTTTCTTCTAGAGACAGAAGATGCTTCTTTATACAGAAATATGAAGGCTTGTTGAAGGAGCACATCATAGTGGAATATAAAGGCTTCTTGAAGGAGCACACACCCCACCCTCTGTACCAAGGCTAAGGAACACCTTCCCTTTGTACCTAAGCTGATGAAACCCTGGGTGGGTATGGAACATCCACCCTCTGTACCTGGACTGTGGAATACCAATCATTTGTGTTCCTTAGCTGTGGAAGACCGACCCTCTGTACCCAGACTGAGGGGCCCCGGCTTTTCTAGCATAAGACGAGGATAACAAAGACTACCAATGAAGCTTGTGTGAAAGGCCTTGAGCGCAGCGGACAGTATCTTCGCTGCCCCCGGGGACGACAGATGGTGGTGCTGGGGACAGTATCCTCGCCGCCCCCGGGGACGGCAGATGGTGGTGCTGAGGACAGTATCCTCGCTGCCCCCGGGGACGACAGATGGTGGTGCTGGGGACAGTATCTTCGCTGCCCCCGGGGACGACAGATGGTGGTGCTGAGGACAGTATCCTTGCCTCCCCTGGGAACGACAGATGGTGGTACTGAGGACAGTATCCTCGCTGCCCCCGGGGACTGCAGATGGTGATGCTGGGGACAGTATCCTTGCCGCCCCTGGAAACGACAGATGGTGGTACTGAGAACGGTATACTCGCTGCCCCCGGGGACGACAGATGGTGGTGCTGGAGGCAAGCACTTTTGAAGAGTGCCTAGCCACGGGCGACACCACTCATGTCAATTCTTGTGTCCCGAGACATCAGTCATGACCACCACCACAACCAACTTATCTATCCCAGCACGCACAGCCATGAAGCTTCCTACCACTACTTATCCAGGAGCAGACAGTATTAATCAACCCGTCCTCCATACTTGTTACCATGCATGTTTTCATCATGAAAAATAATCAGTATACGCCACCTATCCTTTTTTTTTTAATTTCGTAATCGTCGAGGGTAATCAGGTAGGAGATAAGATTTAATTAGAGGAAACTGAGTGGTCGCTCCGATTGCTTGCATCATGAGCCCTTTACCAGCACCATATATATAGAGGTACCACTGTACATATATATATATATATATATATATATATATATATATATATATATATATATATATATATATATATATATATATATATTTACTTTCCTGGTAACATATTTGATGTGACATTATTCTGTATCTTCTGTTTTTTCGTTTAAATATTTTACACCATGTAAGATTCAATTGCGGGGGGGGAGGGGAGGGGGGGGGTAAATGACTAGAATTCAGTGGTGTATAAATTGGAAATTTAGAATGGTCTCATGAAGTCGAATCTAGATCTCTAGCAACAACAAACAACACCAACAAAAAATAACAAACAAAATCAGACAACAAGCAGCAAGAAAGAACAGCAACAAACAACAGCAACAAACTCGGCTTTTCTACAGGAAAACTAGGCTTTTCTACAGAGAACTCGGCTTTTCTACAGGAAAACTAGGATTTTCTACAGAGAACTCGGCTTTTCTACAGGAAAACCCCCCCCCAAAAGGACCAGGAAGAGTTGAGGCCCCCGTAGAACCCCGTAGAACAGCAACAAACAACAACAAACAACAGCAACAAACAGCAGTAACAAACAACAGCAACAAACAGCAGTAACAAACAACAGCAACAAACAGCAGTAACAAACAACAGCAAAAAATATTAACAAGAAACAAGAAACAATAGCAACGAACAACAACAATAAACAACAACAGTAGTAGTTATCTAAACTCACTTACAGGCAAAATTTATCTTTTTTTTCTGCCTTTTCAGTCCACAACATTTGTTTATCTTGAAGTGTTTTCATTTATATGATAATAGATAGAGACAGAGATATGCACTAGATAACGCTGCCGAAAAAATTATAATTAGAACAGAAATTAAATAGAGTTGTAATACCTTCAATTAATTTAACGAAATTAAAGAGATTTATGAATCTTGAAATGTTTTGTTTATAGCAATATTTAGATGAGTACATTGCTAGAGTTGCAATGCTAAGTGATCATGTGTGTATGTGTTTCTCTGCTTTCCATGAAAATGTAAGTATTGTTAATGTTTTACATATAGTGAGCACTTTAATATATGTACATAGGCCTAAAACGCCTAATATATGAGAAAATTTCAGCCTATTATATGTTGCCAAAGTCTAGCTAACCATAAAATACATCTAGGTAACTCTAAACCTAACTAGGACTAACTTAAACGGGCATATAACCTTATTATATATTGTATTAATGGGGAAGCACTAAACCCATAGAGGTCATACAGCGCCTGTGGAATGGAAAGTAATCTGGTTTGATCCGAGAAAGGAAATTGTTGCTTCAGTTCTACAGATGAAGAGCTCTTGAGCTGCATCAAGGCACCCACCCCAAGGAACACATAAATCAACCTTCCAGGTTTCCTCACACACGTGGATAGTATATTCTCAAATAATATTACTTAACAAACTTTCTGAAAGTCTCTCTATGCTAAGTCCACTCAGCATTAGAATACGTATCTCAAAAGCCAGACATAATTCGTGTGCATCATGCTAAGCCTCTAAAGTACAAAGTTTATAGTGCTAATCATATACTGATAATTTCTGATGTAATAATTGTAAAAAATATAAGTACATACATGTTTGTATAACCTAAAAAAAAAACTTAACTGCTCGAACAACCTTACTAATGGTAACTTCAATAAGGGATCAGATTCGTCACATACTGGACTGAAAAATATTAGCATCAGTCACCAACTGCTACTCTAAACTTCAAGTCCTTTCAGAGACCTCCCTTCCCGACAGCAAAGCTACACTGTAGCTCTTCACCCCATATATTAATATAACTGTGGAATTTTTTTACATAATTTCCTAAATGTAGAACATAAATGAATAATATAATAATTGCGTATTAAAATGTGATGCTATTTGGACCCTTCGAGAAATTTCGAGTGAGAGGGGAAGCAGAACAGCCAGGGGAGTGACTCCGCACATGGAGAGACATATTGAATTTAATGTGTGAACACTGGATTGAATTGTGCGATGTAATCAGGCGTTCTCGAAGGTTAATTGGTGTATATCGGTCTCAACCCGTAATTTAGAAATTGCTGACACGTTCCTGCTGAATAATTGGTATAAATAGTGTGGAAAACCCTTACAATTCAGCAACAAGGAGGAAAAAAAGGGGACTCCAATCCTTCCCAGCAACATACCTTAGCTAAGTGACGCTTACCCATAATGTACAGTAGTTCTTGCATTGGCCATCGTAAATCCTAGCTGTAGAGGTAGCGTTAGGGTGTGTTTCCAAAAATTACTTATGATCCAGTAATTAAATGGTAAGTGGTAATACGAATTTTCTTTCTAATAACACAATTGTAATTTATGTCCAATAATTATATTGTGTGTACCCAGCAAGGCTAATTATATACAGTCCACATTATTTTATAATTTACCGTTATTGGTATTAATGTTTAATACTATAATTATTAATTTAATGTCAGGTCTAGCTTTTTGTGTGAGTGGTAATGAAGTGGGCATCGAAGGAGCGACAATCCTGCGACCTACTGTGATAAGTCCCACTTATCTCACCCAAATTTCTTGCCTGTAATAATTCAGGTAATACCCTGTAAACCTCATGCAGGTAATTTGCTCACATAATAATTCACAACAACCTTAAAACTGTAATAAACAATTGCAATTCTTTCCTGGATTTCAGGAGACAGAACCTGGCTGGGGGCAAGAATTTACAAATTAGCATTTCTATTGACCATTTTAATTGGGACGGAAGGTATCCCTAAAGAAAGCAGGTGATTGCTGCTCTGCAAAATATTTCCCAGTCCAATATGTGACGAATGTGAACCCTTATTAAAGTTCCTATTAACATGGTCGGTAGAACGTGATGATTATAAAGTATTCCCCTCTGTTTGATCCCCTGCAATCTTTGAAAAGTTACAGCTGTTTATACAATTTTTTTTTCATTCATACCTCTTCTTAAAGCTATGTATGGATCCTCTGTGTGTATATACATATACATGTATAAGGAAGGTAAAAACAGCACTGCTACTTGAAACATTTATTGACAAATAATTACGGTACTTCATCAGTTAGTTTAATATCTTTATTATGCACCCCATACCCATCCTGTGGGCGGTAGTCAAAACATTACAGAGGTACATAATGGGTCCAGGGACTGGGCCCCAAAGTTTTGATAGCTGAGCAAGTTACAAAGGTAATGAACTCAGGTAGATCTGGTCACAATCATCACAAGTTACAAAGGTATTTACAGATTACAGAGGTACATAATGGGTCCAGGGACTGGGCCCCAAAGTTTTGATAGCTGAACAACGTACAAAGGTAATGAACAGTTAGTACTGAATGTTCATATCGTTGTTGTAAGACATCAGTGACAGAAAATTCCTGGAGCAGCGGAGTCATACAAGGAAGGTGAAAACAGCACTGCTACTTGAAACATTATTTATCCACCACTAGTTTCACAGTTAACGCCACTTTATCATCTGCTATTTTTGTACTAAGATCTAAACATGCAAACCTTCCACTTTCTCATTATTATTATTATTATTATTATGAGAAAGTGCTAACCCTGTAGTAGTCATGCAAATGAATGTCCATATCGTGTAATATAATATATATATATATATAATATATATATATATATATATATATATATATATATATATATATATATATATATATATATTATACATACATAAAGGCGTGGATGTGTCAGGAACTGTTCATTGAAAATTAACCGTCGTATGTAGGTCAATAACCCCAGAAGGCCAAATTCTCGCTTTGTTTCAGACTTGTCATGGAAGAGTGAGTTGAGTCTTACGTAAATTATGACTTATTAGATGTTGCTACATAATTCCTGTATTCGATTACTATAAAACAGTTGTCTTTGTTTAATGGTACAATGCAAGGAAGGTATCAAGCATCACTCGCCATTGCACTTGGTAAAAAAAAGAGGGGGGTTGCCCGGAGAGAGAGCGAACAGGTTTATCAGATGGTTAAGAAAGGATAGAGGGGCCCCCACTTTGAGGAAAACCGTCTCACACGACTGTTCTTAGGAAAATGTGGCTTGCGTGGAGCCCTTGTCAGTTGCTCTACACATGATTCACTCTGACTCCGCCTCCTCCATAGACGTCACCGCGGACGTGCCAACACTCGAAATTTAGACATTGTTAGTTTGTGTAAATTGTATCAAGGGACGTATTCATCATTACCCGTTACTTGTTAACTAGTGCAAGTTGGTAATCAGAGTAATTTGTTGGATGGTTTTTGAAAGTTTGTGTTTGGGTAGTATGAGTAGAATGGTTGTGACGTCAGGTGTAAGGTTGGCCACCCTGGGGTAGTCAATGGCAGCAGGACGGCCAGTGTCGGGGAAGGTTGGCAGACGGATGGCTAGCAAGGGACTCATATAATACCCGTGTACGGGGCAGCATGGCTCACAAAGTAGGACTGAACGGCACACAGTACGAGCCTGACATTTGTGGTGGAGTGGACTTTTGTTTTTATGAAGATGACGATGTTGAAAGGACTAAAGGCCGTAAAGGTGTTAGTGGATCAGCATTAAATTCTGTGATCGGTTCTTCCTCCACGAGTTTTGTGGACTCGCGGTACCGTTGTGTGGAGGACACTTCTTCTAGGCAACAGAGGAGGAGGAGGAGCCCCGTGGAAGGTCATCAGGGCTCTGAGGAGGTGTCGAGGGACGAGGATAGTGGTGCAAGTGTCAGTAGTGGTTCTAACACGAAAGGGAAGGTTGGTAGTACGAGTTCTGTAGAGGCACAGGAGCAAGGCGCCAGTGCAGTCATGGAACACGTAGACCCCAACCCCTACACCTCTGACGAGTGGGAGGAGAGTGACCTCAGTGATACTGACAGTGACCACAGTGACAGCAGTGACGACGATGATCCCAAGTCTCAGGTGGATAGACTCATAGAGCGGGGGACTCTGGTTTATATGGATGGCGAGAACTCTAACCTCTCCTCGGAAACCGAGAGCAGTGATAGCAGTGATTATGAGGATAGTGACAGTGAGAGTGATATTACGGATGTTTCACCATTAATATCGGCCACTGCAAGCCCCCTGGGTCTATCTCCGGTACTGCCAAGACGTACCCTGGGCACCTCTCCACTGGCACTGCACGACAACAGGGATTTGAGTTTTGATTATCATCAAGAAAACTCTTCCAACGACCAGGGCTACGACTCTCAGCCTCACTGCAATGGTTACAGTCACAGCAACAGTGATGATTCCACAGACATGACCCTATTGCTCAAGGCTGTTGTAGAACTGGAGAAGAAGCAGCACAGACAAGTCAATAATAGAAGCAATGACTGCAGTCTACATCAAAACAATTACCTCCACCACCAACCATCATCTCCCATCACTATTCACCCCATTGATGCCAGTCCCCATCACCGTCATCTACGCAGAACAATGCACCATTATCGCAGGAAGAATATGTCGTTCACTAATGATGAAGTTCGGAGGATAGACAGAGAAAATCAAATATTGTTGCAGAAGATTATGAGTGCCCACAGCCGCAGCAAACACCAAAGTTCCTCTAACAATAGTCGGCCCGTCCACAAACTTGCTAATTCTTCAGTGAATAGAAGGAGAGACGATGATAAGATCCGTAGAGAAAACATGGTAAGCAATTTCCTTACTTTTTCGCCATTACAATTATATAATTTGCCTGAAGAATCTTGTACAATGGTAATTGTGTTCTAAATGCTGAGCATATAAGGGGCTTTCCAAATGTGCCTAAAACTTTTCTGGTAAATCCTTTATTACAAAAAAATAAGCCTTCAAGAGGAAACTGGACAAGTGCCAGATCAACCAGGCTGTGACGGATATGTGGGGCAGCGGGCCTCCAGCAGCAACAGCCTGGTTGGCCAGGCAAGCACCAGACGAGCCTGGCCCATGGCCGGGCTCAGAGAGTAGAGAAACTCTCGAAACTCTTCAAAGGTATATCAAAGGCTAACCCATTTGATATGCTATATCACACATTTGGTTTGGCAATAAAGTTCTGGAGAAGTATTTGTGACACTGTATAGTAGTGACTAAAGGAGATAAATACTTTGGGTGACGTATAAAAAGAGTAGACAAAGTTTTTATTCAAGTTTATTTAAACTTTTTAAAATTTAACAATTGTCTTGCATAATGGCTTATGTGCTGTACCTTGGATAACCCAGTGATCAAACATTGATTTAAGCCTATTAAGAACCTGTTATGGAAATTACTCTTAAATGTCTTTGTTGAGACACCTTTGGTTAAATCATTAATCACTTGAATGCGTATTAATGATTGCTGTTGGGCAAAGTTATCAACTTTTCAAATCAGCGATATCAGCAAGTTATCCAGGTGGCAAGTTTGTAGATTTATATGACCAAATACTGTATATAAACTGATGGACTGTTGCATAAATGTCTTATGTTCCACAGCATAATTTAGGGTTAGGTTATGTTAGTTCTTACAGATAGTTTTACTAAATTTATGGTACGTATATAGAACTTATTGCCAGTAGGAACAAATCTGAGACTGATCAATGACTTAAGACTGTCAGTGAGATAACTTACATTGTTGATTATGTGAAGATGCAACAATACAAGCATTTACATAATTACCGTTGGGAAGAGTAATTAAACTTTTGGGGGAATACTGTACATGTTTAACTGGATAATTTTTTGTGATTCTGCAAAGTATACTGTCTAAAAAACTCGGAGCTGCTATGTATACATTATAATTATTTTAACATATTTAATAGTAGACATGCAGTACAAAACCTATTGGTAGAAATACTGTATTCAGAAGGTAAAGGTTCATTTTACTACAATTCTACAAATAAGTAGCCATACCTGTCACTTCACACATTTTGGAATTTTTAAATTTGCAGTGATTCTCCACATTACTGGGGTAGTTATTATATATTAATGGTTCCAGGGATCATCTTCCCCACTGACCTCAGATCAGGCTTCCTTAATTGGAAAGGAAATACTACAGGAATAAAAATATGCAGGAAAGTAAAAATAAGCATATGCTCTATATAAGTGGAAGCTTGTAAGATTTACCTGCCATCATACATGTTCATGAGCCAGAAATCTTTCCTGTGTGTAAAACATTTAAGATTGTTTCACACTCATAGGACAAGATAGTATCTCTTTGGATGGTTGATGTTTACCAACCTACAATCGATTGTTACATAGCCTGAAAATTGCATAACTACACTGTTTGTCAAAAACTAGAAATATTAATTATAATTCACAAAAGTTGGTTTATGCAGCTAGAGTTGTGGTCTCTTACACTAATACATACACAGTGACTATAATGGAAAACAATGAGGAAAATTAATTCTGTTTTAGAATTTTTTTCTGAACCTACACTCTCTTGTACAGAAATAAGAGGAGATATGATTACTTTATACAATAAGAATACTGTAATTAATAGAGCAAAATAATCTTATGAAAAAAATAACCAAAATAAAAGTCAGTAATGGAATAGTTGTATTGGTTTAGAAATGATATAGGAAAGTACTGGTTTGACAGTGTTGTGAATGAATGGAACAAACCATTGAGCAGTTGTTTTGAAAACAGGTTAGACAAATATATGAATGAATGAATGGGTGGTTGAATAGGAGCTGCCTGGAATGGACCAATAGGCCTATTGCCAGAGGCCATCTATTATGTTCCTGTTCTCATTGTGACTAAATGGTTTGATGTGGGTTATCCTAGGTAACAATCTATATACAGTAATTTCATTCATGAGGTAGACTTTATTATGCAAGCAGGTTTAGTGAAATAAATTGGGATATGAAAGTCTTGAAAACCCTTTCTGAAATCCCCTAGGCTCTCGAAAACTGGCCAAAACCAGATATAGTCTTGATTAAACCAGATGAACTTAACATCCATCCTGCTGAAAGAGCCAGCATACTGAATGATTTCTTTTCTACTATAAGATAAAGACTAGCTAGCAAAATCCCAACTTGAAATGCTCAGGCAAACAACTGCCTTACTTGAAGTTTTCCAAACTCACTCTTATCTAACTCCCACTGATGTCACAATTATAATAAATTCACTGAAACAAGACAGAAAACTAATTTACTGCCACTAACGTATGAAAAGCAGCCCGTGTGCTGTCACCCACTATTGGAAGTTTGAAACCGGAATTTTCCTAACGCTGGTTAGGTAAATAACTATAGGCCAATATCCAGCTTGCCATTGTTTTCTAAAAGCTTCGAAAACATAATTCATAAGAGAGTTTACTCCTTACAATATACTCAACTCCTGCCAATTTGGTTTTAGGCCCAAAAACAAAGTATAAATGATAAAATTATAAAACTGCTTGAACTGCTTTATGCAGCTCTTGAAAATTAATATTCTTGGGGCCTCTTCATAGACCTGTGGAAAGCTTTTGATAGAGTAGACCACAAAATCTTGTACCTTTGATATACCTTTGAAGTTTAGAGAGTTACTCTACTCTGAGCCCGGCCATGGGCCAGGCTCATCTGGTGCTTGCCTGGTCAACTTATGGTTTTCCTACACCCAAGGTTTGGAAGTAGGAAAACTCTCAAAACATGTCAAAAGTATTCCTTAAAAAAAGAAAGGCTAGGGCATTAATTTGTCCTTAGTTCTCTGGCCAACAAAGGTCAATTAGTTGACTGGCTAATTGTGTGCATATGGTCTACTGTATTTAGGTCATCATCAAACACAGGCATTGCAGCACTATACATAACTGTGATGTGTTTTATCTGTGTACTCTGTATACACTGAGGTTGCTTTAATCTAAAAAAGGGGGGGTTTGAATTATTCTTTAGAGCTTTATTCTGAAAAGTTACATCAGTATGAATTTGTATATTGATTCTGAAGACCCATAGATGTAGGAATACACCAGTAAAAATTTATGTACTGTAGATTTAAATTAGGATAACCCAACAAATTCATGTTCAGTTAATAGACTTAAGTTTAGCTAGCTAATAATTACAGCACACATTAGAGGTCCGAAAAGTTCCCTCTTTTTTCCCTATGAAAATGTTTAAATTATGTAAATTCTTATATAGGTTAAGTAAATAAAGCTGTATATATACTACAGTAATACTTTCATTTTGATGAGTTTAGGTTAGGTCATAAGGTTAGTTTTATACAAAATTAAAAATTATATACTGTACTATACAGTGGACCCCCGAGTTACGAGCATAATTCATTCCAGAAGGCTGCTCAAGTGCCATTACCGAACGAATTTTCTCCCTTAAGGAATAATGTCAAGTAGGTTAGTCCATTTCAGACCCCCAAAAATACACTTACAAAAGCACTTGCATAATTGTACGGTTTCCGAGGTGCTCGTAACTCGGGGGTCCACTGTAACCTTATAATTTCTACATAGGCAACTTTATATTTTTATGCGAGTCAGTATCATATAAAGTGCTGTCCATTTATTGTAAGTTATTGGTATAGTCATATTTGCATAATGTATTGCATCAAGTGAATATACTGTACCTGGTAAATGAAAATTCTTTAAATTTACAACCCATTTGAAATAAGCATAATTACTTCTTTCTTGGTTATCCTGATTTGCTAACCCTCTGGATTAATTATCTAAATAAAATCTTCAGCCTAGGATATCACTATGTTAAAAATTCAGTTTAGATGCAAATTGATTTAGCTGTACAGAACTGGTAAATTGTGTATTGCATATGTACTGTATATGTAATTGACTATTTTGTTTTAAAAAAGCATACATGCTTTCCTTTAAAGAATTAACATTGTTGTAACTTGCAAAGACAGTAATTAGCTACATGGGCAATAATATTAATAATTTAGCAAAGGATAACCCAGTTAAGCCATATTTCACAAGCAAAACTTACTTTTGAACGATACTGTTCCACTATAATAAAGAGTATTCTACACTTATGTGTAGTAGTTCTATAATTTCTTTATTAAATTTATACATATAGTACATGTTTTCACAAATTAGTGATTTAACTGTACAGTGGTTTCTATTCTTACTATAGATTTGCAAAGTTTTTAATATTTTGTCATTGTTTTACAAGTTATTTTTTACACTTATAATATTTAAGTGTAGGATCTTGGTCAAATCCTGGGTGGACAGGGTAGACAGGATTGTGCTGTTTGAAAAGGAAGAAGCAGGTACGTACTTGGGAGCACAAATGGAAGTTAGACATAAATGAGCTACATTGATGTCAGGAAGTATTTCTTCAGTCTGAGTGGTCAAGAAGTGACAGTCGGGCTTTATAGTTTTAAAAGCGGATACAATGGGGCTTAGGGGGATAGGGAGAAGTGAATCTGGCAAGTGGCAAGTTTAGAGGTAGGGCTAAAAGCTGAGACCTAACCCCTACAACTAAATATACATAATTGATTGCATAAACTGTAGGAGAGTACTGAATAACCCTTATGGGTTTAATCAGGTTTGGAAAGATTTATCAAGAAATGCAATCATATGATGACTCGTCACTGGAGCTTTATCATATGACCGAGGCCTTTTGCTGGCTTACTGGTCCATCCCAATCATGAGTGTATAATGCAGTATACTTAAGTAAAATGTACAGATTTGCTGTATGTAGGAAAACATAAGTACAGTTGTACCTCGGTTAACGATATTTTTTCATTCCAGAATGCTGTTCAAGTGCCATTACCAAACGAATTTATCCCCATAAGGAATAATGTAAAATAGACTAGTCCTTTTAGACCCCCAAAAATACACTTACAAAAGCATTTAAAAAAATAAAATTACATAAAAGGGGGAGTTTGGGGACCATCGTTAACCGAGGTACCACTGTACATACAGTGGACCCCCGGTGTTCGTCCTGCTCCAAACTCGCCCTTTTATGTAAGTGTATTTTTTTAAATGCTTTTATGTGTGTATTTTTGGGGGTCTAAAAGGACTAGTCTACTTTACATTATTCTTTATGGGAATAAATTCGTTTGGTAATGGCACTTGAACAGCATTCTGGAATAAAAAAATAACGAAAACCGAGGGTCCACTGTATTATTAAAAACTGCAAATTTGCAATAGAGGATTCACATACCTGTTTAGTGTGTTTTTACTTTAATAGCCTGGCCTGAAACCAGTTTTCTCAAGTAATGGCCTGATGAGCCAGGCAGTACTAGGGTAGACTGTTATTTTAAATTATAGCCCTTTGTAGAGTATACATAGAATTTAAGGCAAGAATGGTTAGTGCTGAACAACTTTTTAAAAAGTTTAGTGACTTGGAAACATGGATCCCCTCCTGGGAGGTTCCTTGAAACTGGCAAAGGGCTCTTGATCCATGGAAAGGACCTGCCTCTTCCTTTCAAGGATTGAACCTGAATGCATCCCATCCCCATCCCCCCAGGTACTGTATGACTCCTGTGGGTTTAGTACTTCCCTCATAAGTATAATGCAGAAATAACCAGAGGCTTTTTTTTTTTTTTAAATTTGTACACTAATTGCAAACCCATTCCTTTTAATTTCTGTGTACAGTATACAGTGGACCCTCGGTTTTCGTTGAAAATTCTTTCCAGAATGCTGTTCGACTGCCGTTACCGAATGAATTTGTTCCCATAAGTACAAATGTAAGTTAGATTAGTCGTTTCAGAACCCCAAAAATACACTTACAAAAGCTCTTACAAAAATACACTTACTTGATTGTTCGAGTTTGGAGGTGAACGAAAACCGAGGGTCCACTGTATTTAAAAATCTCATTATTGGCACTGCAGAGCATTACGATAGAAAATTGAATAAAAGTGTGTGTGCGTGCGTGCGTGCGTGGCGTGCGTGTGTGCGTGCGCGCTCTCTGTTTCAGGTAACATCTAAACTCTTATCTGAGTGCCTCTGTAAAGTCAGTGATTGTGTGTGAATGATGGTTAAAGTGTTGAATGATGGAGAAAGTTTCTTTTTTTGGTCACCCTGCCTCTGTGGGAGACAGCCGAAGTGTTAAAAATATAAAAAGAAACACTTTCACCATCATTCACACATAATCACTGTCTTTGCAGAGGCACTCAGATACGACAGTTTAGATGTTACTCGAAACAGAGCGCACGCACGCGCGTGCACAAACTAACACACACTGGAGGACAGGAGAGATAGGGGACATGATAATGATATATAAAATATTGAGAGGAATTGACAAGGTGGACAGACAGAATGTTCCAGAGATGGGACACAGGAACAAGGGGTCACAGTTGGAAGTTGAAGACTCAGATGAATCACAGGGATGTTAGGAAGGATTTCTTCAGTCACAGAGTGGTCAGGAAGTGGAATAGCTTGGGAAGTGATGTAGTGGAGGCAGGATCCATTCATAGCTTCAAGAAGAGGCATGATAAGGCTCATGGCGAAGGGAGAGTGACCCAGTAGTGGCCAGTGAAGAGGCGGGGGCCAGGAGCTATGACTCGACCCCTGCAACCACAACTAGGTGAGTGTACACACAGGAGCTGTGACTCAACCCCTGTAACCACAACTAGGTGAGTACACACACACTCACACACACTCTTCTGTGTTTCCTACTGTAGTTCATATTCCTGTAATGTTTCTTTACCAGTTTAGGAAGGATTAGAGATACATAATGGCTTCAGGAATTTAGTCTAAACATTTGGCTATGCAAACTAGTGATAACATGGTACTGTATTTTATTACAATGGAAAGTTGGAGAGTGCAGTAATCAGATCTTTACAGGAAATGGACTTCATATTTTTTATAGCATAACAAAACATTTTAAAGTTAATACTGACATTTATGTTATCAGAATTGTTCCTTTATCTTTCCAGATCTTGTTGCGAAAGATTCAAGAGGCCAAGCCTTCTCGGGATGTAACTGCATCTCGCTCCCCCCGTCAGAGAACATCACATGGCCTCCGTCCAACATCTAGCCTTCCTACCACAACTGGGTCTTGTGGTGCCTCAGCCCGTACAGCACCAGGTCATGTCTCCACACCCACTCCTCGCAAAGAGACAGCTCTGTGAGGTTGTTGGTAATTAAAGAGGGTTTACTTGTGTGTGGCACGCAGATTGTGCTTTACCAACCTCTGCTCTCTGACACTGGGTTTTAATTACCTATCATCCTGGATATTGGTCATCCCGGATATTGATCATCCCGGATATTGATCATCCCTTGCATTGCTGATTTCAGCTTATGTGGATGCACACAGCTGTCTTGATCCAATCTTTTTACTTGAAAGTGTCCAGTTCATACTACTTTTGGTACCATGAAGGTGTCCAGTCACATTAATTTCCATGCTCTTAAGGTTGTTAGAAATACTTTCTTGTGAGGGCATTGGAAATATACCCTTTAGACATACAATTGTACTTTTGTTTTCAGTGTTGGCACTAATGTTTATAAAGAGGAATAATTGCACAGTGTGTGCTGTTACTCCCTGTTCATAAAAAAAAAATTCTTACCAAGATAATCAAACAATGGTAGGTCAGAAATGTTGTAATGTTTAGATGTGTGATTTGATATTGAAAGTTACTTTATAAAGATTACACCATCTGAGGAATTGCTAGATCATGTATATATATATGACAACAAAAATTCCTGCTGTAGAAATTGTCTAAAAGTGCTATGATGGTGTACTTTACATATGCAGTTAATGCATTAGCCATTTTTGGTAGGTGAAATGGTGTGCTGTTGTTAGTGAGTACACTCATAATATGCTAAATTTATCATTTAACTTTGTACTGAATAATTTTCTGTAAAGGATTTTGTTACTATGTAACATCATATACATGTACCTTTGTTAATTTATACTTCCTCATTGGGTATATTTGATGAAGTAACAATCACTCTTCACACATTGTTTTTTAGTGCAAGCAAATGGTGGCTGCTTTCACTTCCTAGCCAGATAAACATGCAATATATAGGTACTACAGGAAATTTTCAAAGCATTATTACATCTTGGACACAAAGTGCGAAGATGGTCAGCTGTCAAAGCATTCGAGGAAAATTCTGCACGTCACCTAGCTTTTGAGTATGGGAAAAGAAAGTGACATATTAAATAGATAGTGCCAGTTATGCCACATGTATGACTGAACGCTCAACGTGCTCCTCCCGTGCGTACAAGTATAGATGGAAATGGCATGCTTGGTCTTTTAGAGAGAAGCAAATGATTTAAGGATACTGGGAGTACCCCCCACTACCTCTTATACCTGACAAGTGTGTGAAGTTTAATTCATAAACTGTTGGCCCATTTTCATAATGAATGGTACAACCATTTATCTTAAACCTTATTTCATTGTATTGCTGCTGATACATTCCACACATAGTTAATTAATATCTTGGGGATACAGTGTATTTAAAGTGTCTCATTTAAAAACAGCCCTGGCACTTATTTGACCAACGAATAGAGGACCATCGTGTGGTGGGTGTGAAGTTTTATTCCTAAGTAGGCATGATAGTGGCAATCAAGAGTACCAGCTTATTGTGTGGATAACATACATTTAGTGTGTTCCAAATTATGTTGTTGGTGTTGTACATAGAATATTAAGGACAGTACTTGATGGAATTATTGTTGAATTAAGTTTGAGCATTGTATTGTTAATCCCATAAGTTAAATTATATCCATAAGATTCTGAAATTGATAAAATTAAGTGATTTGCAGTGCAATATTAATTTGCCATTTTCAAAATGTATGGAAGTGGTTAGTCATTCAGTATACTTGAAATTGCATACCTTCCATATATTAAATGCAAGCTGTATGGGTTATAATGGAAATAATGCTCAAATATAATTCACTTTCAACCATCACAAAACTGCTCATCTCTTGTGCTGCTTTTATCCCTCCCTGTATTGATTACCACACCATTCTCCCACTTTGCCCCATTCATTTTTATGATTTTAAGAAGCATTGAGGGGTTTGGTCTTATGGTTACCATGTGGGGGTTAGTATGCGGCATTTTTAGAAGATGAGAATTATAAATACATAATCCCTGCTCGAATTTTCACAAGATCATTAGTAATGTGACAGGAGGATTATCAGCAAGCTATAAATGAAAATCAATCATCATGCTGCCTGTCTTTACACAGCCTTTAACATATCTTTTTAATGAGAATGTTTCATTTGTCATTGTTCTCTACAGAAGTTAATTTTTTTTATATCTAGTATTCCGTTTTCATCTTATGTAAAAATGGTAAATAACTTAAAAAATTAAACACCTTTGTCATTATTGTTAGACAAATCATTATTCTTCATAATGGAGTAAATGTTTTGGAGTAGATATGAAAAGTTTTGAGTCATTTGCTAAATTAAGGTTGAAAAACTAAATTTAGAGTGCAGGTATGTTTTATAGTGGTTTACATTCATGACAGTATTCACATGACACCTTCGCCTCCAGGTCATGTAAAAGCACAAAGATAAAGAATATA
The DNA here is from genome assembly GCA_009830355.1 of Cherax destructor. Classification (NCBI taxonomy): domain Eukaryota; kingdom Metazoa; phylum Arthropoda; class Malacostraca; order Decapoda; family Parastacidae; genus Cherax; species Cherax destructor. The sequence goes on from WNWK01003189.1 coordinate 135,217, forward strand.
ACTGTTGTGATCATGAAGTACATGGCATCTATACTTAATGTTCCAAGAGCCACCACAACAGTATGAACCAGTAACGGGTATTGAAGTTTGTTCTTGTATATATTTCTAGCCAGCTATTTCAGATTGAATCATACTGTGTTGCTAAGGGTGTTTATTGTATGGAAGGATGACATAAATTCATTTATATATACATTTAAAAATATATACTGCCTTGTTAATGTGACAGGAATGGAAAGTCCTCTTATCTTGGTCTGGTAATGTAACTCTTGTACCTTTACATTATAAAGGAAGACAATGCTATGTAATACCAGTCTCAAGTGCATAATTCCTTGCCCTGTCACAGAAGTTTCATCCTTAATAATCTAGTCAGATGATCTTATTCTGTGAACCTGGCACATCCATGCCCAGAGTTCTTGAACAGCATTTGAGTTTTTAAACTGATTTAGTAAGTAAATATTATCTTGATTGTTCTCTGGTACAAAGGAAGTATAATTTAGATTTTAAAAGTACTACAGATCTCAAGTGCTGGGTAAGTTTGGGCCCAGGGTGTCCATCATGCTTCCAAGTGTTAATAAGATTATGTATTGATCTCTTAATTTGTTTTCCCAGTCCATACTGCAGCTCATAATTTAATACAGCAGTCCTAGAGCTATATGTATATTAACAGTGCCATAATACAGAGAATGGCACTTTAGTATGGTGGGACCATTATGAAAACTCATTTATTTAATATTCCACATAAAAACTTGCCATTTTGTAAAGGCAATGCTTTCAATAATTTATATGTACAGTTTTTTATATTATTTTATTGTCTTCAAAGCAATAATATGTAGCAGTTGCCATTCGTAAAGTTCATGTAAATTGTGACTTGTTGTGGATAAGTTCACTACTGAATCAAACTGTTGGGTTTCTTAACAATTTAATGTATAGTATTTACAAATTCTCTTGTTGCACATGAATAATTGGACCCAAAACAACCTGTACTATTGGATAATTTTTATCCTTAAGTCCTTGGGTCATTTTTGAGTTGTAGAACACATTTGTATTTATTTTTATGAATTCTCTTAAACAAGCATTGTGAGCTGCTTAGTTTTGAAGTTGACTCGTACATTGTATGGAATAAGAATTGACAATTTAAACTGGAGACAATTTTCATGCCCGCTTAGAATATAATGTAAATATTTTTTTATACTTGTCTTTCATTGTCTGTGAAAACTTTTTTGAACAATAAAAGTATTGTTGAAAATTTCTTTTATTTACAATTTATATTTACACTATGTACATTTCAATTAATAATTATATAAACAAATTCAACAGTGTTTAAAATTGTCATTCTGCATTTTTTTTTTTTTACATTGTGAAATCTACTTTTAAGATGATGACTTCCAATGGATAAAAGTACCTTTTTTCCATCAGAAACCTGCACTTGAGAGAGAGGAATCTTATGATGATTTGGTCAGTCCTGGACCATTCTCTAATCACAACTCTGGTGAGAAAAGTAGAAGCCAAAAGACCATGTGATATGAGATTGGGTAAGAAGCAAGTGGCAAATAATAGTAGTAGTGGAAGTAGGGTTAGCAGTAGATATAACAGTATAGAATGTAGTAGTACAAAAGAGTAGAAGAGAGGAACACTGCAGATCTACTGACCCACACCAAGCAAGACTAGAAGTATCTCAACATTAACACCTGTCCTCCAGAGGGCAGAAAAGAACTATAGTAGGCCAACTTGGCCTAAACTAGGAAATATAAGGAAGCAAGAAATAAATGACAGGGAAGACAAAAAAGATGCAGAAGACAGGCTAAGAGGAAAGGAGGGGTGGTGGCAAAGGTCAGGTCAAGTCACGAGTGTTATGAAGCTTAAGAGCATTTTACAATATATATAGTACAGTGGACTCCCGGTGTTCATACTGCTCCAAACTCGAACAATTATGTAAGTGTATTTTTGGGGTCTAAAAGGACTAAGCTAATTTACATTATTCCTTATGGGAACAAATTCGTTTGGTAACGGTACTTGAATAGCATTCTGGAATGAATTAATTACGAACACTGGGGATCCACTGTATTGAGAAAGACAGGCATCTACAAAAGCAAAGTCAGGACTATGATTCATGTTAGTTGTGTATAAGGGATGATCTGACGAGTTGGCCTATTTGAAGAGTAGACAAGTTTAAGCAGAGGACCAGTTAAAAGGATGGCTGTGATCTGACATGACCAAAAAATGCATTGTTGGTATGGGCAAGGCAAACAGCTTTTGTCCTCTTTAATTAACTCTGTCAGCAAGGGAATGGCCACTTTCACCAAAGTATTGGAAAGGACACAAGAAGAAATTGGAATGGACATTGGAAGCATCAGTGACAGTTATAAACAAGATTACTGGGAAGGTATTAAATTGACCTAGAGAGCAGAAAGTACTGTAAGATTTTAAGATCTTAAACACCCTCCATCCTCTATTAAGCTTGCTTTTTGTAAAGCTAACACATTTTGCAGTAATCGTGTTTATACTACTACAGTGGACCCCCGCCTAACGAGCACCCCGGAAATCGTACAATTATGTAAGTGCTTGTGGAAGTGTATTTTTTGGGGGTCTGAAATAGACTAACCTACGTGACATTATTTCTTAAGGAATTAAATTTGTTCGGTAACGGCACTTGAGCAGGCTTCTGGAATGAATTTTGCTAGTTAGGCGGGGGTCCACTGTACTGCCACGGATGCTCCAGTGTCTACTCCATTTCCTTCTCTTGTTCTCTCCAATACTTTGTGAAACTAGCTACTCCTTTTATAAGACTTAGCAGAGGACCAGTTAATATTTGTGCTCTAAAACTATACCTTTTTTCTAACCTTCAAATATACTATTTTGCTGAGTCAGTCCTTATACACAACTTTTTTAACATGAATTTTAGTCCTGACTGCTTCTGTAGATTCTTGCATTTTTTAAATATACTGTAAAATGCTCTAATCTTCAGAATACTTGTGACTTTACCTGGCCTTTGCCACCTCCTCTACTTTTCTCTTGACATGTCTTCTGCATTGTCTTTGCCTTCTGTCTTGTGACTTAACTCTTTTTCTGCTTCCATATATTTCCTAGCTTGGACTAGTAGCCTACTGCAGCTCTTCCCTGCTCTCTTGGAGATAGCTGTTAGTGTGGAGATATTTAAATTCCCCTCTATAGGTGAAGACTCTGAAAAACGATAAGTAAACACTAGCTAGAGAATTAGGAAATGAGATCAAATTAAATACATCATACAGAGTACAGGAGAGAAAGAGAAATAATTGTAATTCACTACATCACTAATCCTGCCTAGCAAAAGGCCAGTAGAGCTCCTTCAATGCTCCTGTTCTTATACACTACTAACTGCTGCTGTTGCTGCCTACTACCTTCTTCCCTTACCACCTACTGTATAGTCTTTTGACCTTCACTACTTTTATCACCCCATTTGTGACTACAATGGTCCAGGACAGACTGAAACATTGTAATAAGGCTTCTTTCTCTTTAAAGTGCAACTTCCAGCCATGGTACTATGGATTGCAAGGTGATTTTAATAAATTATAGATTGTCACATTCTAAGACATTTTTTTTATTTTTATGACTTTCATTGTAACTTTCACAGTTTTTTGTCATGACTGAATGTGACTAAACAGTCAATATTACTACTTACGAGCAACTGCAAACTAACCTTTCCTAGACCTAGTACAACACTGCTTTACATCTCAAATTCTCATTTTCCTTGGGAAGAAGCTAGGGCTTTTTAACTGTTTACTTCTGTAAGATGAAGAGCTTCCTTACTGGATAGAGACTTAACAATTTAAGTGCTCTTGAAAGGCTCTAATTAGGCCTAAACAAGGCACCTCAATAAATAGCAATTTTATGAATAATGATGTTCGCTGTAATTGGAAGAAGCACTTTATATTTGTCCACAGACCCTGAATGGTTTGACTAATATTAATGCTAGTTATTGTAAATGGGAGAAGCACTAAAACCACAGGGGGTCATACAGTGAATAGGAGACAATCAAGTTTGATTCAGAGAAGATATGTTCACTTCCTTGGATAAAGAGTTCCTCTACAGCATCAAGGCACCGTGCTTCACTAAGGGGCATCAAAATGTTAATTTCTTGGTCTTGCCAAACGCTTGAGAAAGACACTAATATGGGGAAAAAAAATAGATAACCTAAAAAGTGTGCTACACCTATCCTCCCTCTGGCCTGCCACTTTTCAAAATACAAAAAAAATCTTTACCAAAGAGAATTAAAAGCAACGTGAGATAAAAATTCTATTAAATCAAAATACTGTACACTAAATTTAGATTACTTAGCTGCTAAAGTACAGTTGCTCTTTATACCATCATTGACTAAATCTCTCAGGAATGTTTTATTTACATTAAGAAAAATTTAGTAACTAAAGTTATGATTCCTTGTCTTCCTTCAGTTGATCGCTTCCTGAAAGAGAAAATTTTCAAATTTTATTCATATATTGTACATGCATTTATTTTAACAAGTTGGCACTAAACCCATCTGGTGGTCATACAGCTCTTGAATTCAGACAAATGAGGAAATACTGTACCTTCCTAATGTAAACTAATGAAAATGCTTGGCTCTTTGTTCATGCAATGTACAGAAAATGAGTACACAGACAAGCCCACCACTGCATTACTTACTCATGTATTCAACAGTATTTTCTATTTAAGTCCTACACTGCTTACTCTTACCCATGTAGTTACCCAAATTATTTCTCTCAATAAGCTTATTTCATCAGCCTAAACTTTAAACTCATAATGCCATGTTCGTATTTAACTTATGGTAACCTCTTGGACATTTAATTCAGTCCTTATATGAATAATGGATTGAATCTGATTTTCTCCCATTACCCAAGACACTGTGACCCTCACAGGTTTAGAGCTACATGAAATACTGCGAATATATATCAAAGAAAACATCCAATCCATAGTCATTATTTAGGATTACATATATTGGATTACATTTTCTTTAACCTTATTCCAGTGCTAATGACTAATACTGAATGAACTGAATATCTCAATCATTTTAATTTTTTTAACACAATGGTTGTAGGTAGGGTTATCCGCCCCCCCAAAAAAAAGGGAAACATTCACCATCATTCATTCAATCACTGTCTTGCCATAAGTATACTGACATAAAAGTTCAGAATGGCCATCCAAATTGCAACACCCTCACCACTCCTTCACAATGCCAAGTACTGTGCTGCCCACCTCCAAGTCATTACTGGACACTATCCAAATTGGTTTACTAAATATTTTTTAAATTAATAATTTTTAAATAATCATTAGACCAACTTGTCCCTCCTCACCAAACTTTTTCAAAAATATCATACCTGACTACTTAAAATCACCTAGTTCTTAAACACAGTACACAGATACTACAGCTAGGAGTCTATCCTTTCCTTCATAACCACTTTTAGAAGTGCTGATGATGATTATGTAAATGGAACATTAGTCATGGACAAAAAAAACACTGTATTCACAAAGAACCCCCAAATATAATATAGAATATGCATGAAAAGTGTGGATATGGTATAGCAGGGAGCTGAAGGAGCAATTGAAAACTCTGCAGGGAGCTGAAGCTCCTAAAAGTGTTGGACTGCAATACATTACAATCCTTGCTGTGGTACACAGTCTGTGAAGTCATGAGGAAGGGAATGAGTGTTGACCTTAAAGAATATTTGAGTAAAGTTCCTTTAACTAGAACAGGTCAACACTCAAACAGTTGTAATACCTAGGAGCTGCTCATAAATGAAAGTTTAGGGGTTTGTATCCCTATTCAAATTGTAAGCGTGTATGTGATCCTAGGCATAATCCATTAGCTTATGTATTGAAAAGATATGTATCAAGCCTAGAGCAAATAAGTTGCAGAGGGCTACATCAAGCCTAGGGCAAACAAATTGCAGGGAATAGGTCTTTATGTGAAAAATGCATTAATTTGCACAGAAATGCTAAAATACTAATTAAATGATTTTGTAGAAGCACTCAAAATAAAAGTATAGAACATACACCTGGGAATTATTCTCAAAGAAAATTCCATTGGCAACAGCAGAGGAATTCACTCAACAAATGAGGAATACATGTATTGATTGTTGCTTAGGAAGTTTACAAAATCCTATACCAAACATTACCATCTTAGGAGATTTCAACCTCCCATATCTAAATTGGAGAGTGATAAACAGCATTTTACCAGAAATAGCATCTGGGAGTATAATACTCTAGTTCAACAGGCCAGGTTGTCTGGTGGTTACAGGAGAACGATGATCTACTACATATTCCAGGGGGCTCAGACCTGCCAGAAGATTGAGAAAACGAAGTATCAGTCATCTCAAGATAAGGAGTCAGAGATGTTAACCAGTTCTTCTGGTGGTTCAGCTGACAGGCTGCCTCTAGATAAGGGGGGAAAAAATGGAGGTGAAGAAAGTGAAATGAGCAGAAAAGTGAAATACAGTTTTTACTGAGGGTGTTCACAGGAAAAATGGATGTGTGATAATATGTTTTCACCCCTTATTCATTATTTGCTACCTTACTGCTTCCCATTCTTGCATTCATATTACCCAACAAATTGACCTTTCCTTCTCTATCGAAGATTCTAATGCTACAACCATAATCTGCTCCTGTTGCTACAAAGAGGTAATCGCATACTTCCACCACTTTCAAGAGTCAAGAGTTAAAAAAAAAATAAAGGCAAACATGGAAGTCCTTATCAGATGTCCCTAAGCCTTAAATAAAATTGGCATTCACATTTGTAATGCCATTCACCAATTCTACCCTGTTCTAGGCAAATTCATTATACTTATACTGAACATTATGGTTTATGTAGTAGTACAGTACATTTTTATGTTCACATCTCTGTCTTGGCTCCATTAAAATATTATAATTACTCTTTGACTTTGTACATAAATTACATAGGTTACTACACTACTGTATACTATACATACAATAAAATACTGAGAGAAACTCACCAACAGATTCCTCAGCAACAGACCATGATGTGCTGCCATGATGATCCTGGAGAGAGAATGGTATGTAATTATAAAACTTCTGCTTCATTCTAACAACTTTGAATGTGAAATTTAAAAGTAATGCAATATGTATTTGACAACAGTGATACAAATATGAAGTTTTATGATCTACTACGATGGGTGGTACAAATCTGTTCAATATTATAGGACCAATTTTTTTTTTTTTCTGTTTTTATGGGAAGGTTATGCATACATTTTGCAGCGCTGTATAACCCCTGTGGTTTAGCGCTTCTATTTGATTATAATAATAATAATATACATACATTTCATTCAATTCCACTGATTCTAAAACCTATTAAAATACAATAATGAACCTAATATACAATTCACAATTTAGAACCTACTAAAGAATGAAATTAAACTGTTTAGGATTCCTCTTATAAGAACAATTATCATAAAGCTGGAGACTTCAAGATTGTCTTATATAAATAAACTACATGTACTAGTCAATGACTTACCAGTTGGCAATTGAAAAACAGCTGAATGGGTATCAAGAGAGCCTTGACACTGATGTTCCTCATTACTCCATAATTTCAAAGATTTAACACATACCTTTTTAATAAATTTAGAAATTCAGTTGAATTTCTATCTCTTTGACATCTTGTTCCTCCCAGGAACTTTTCCTTTGCAGGAGCAGCCAAGACAGAAAAGATTCCAAGTTTGTATCTGTATCCCATCTATCCATATTCTTTTTTTTTACCTTCACGGGGCTCTTTCATGTATACACACCTACTTTTCCAAGGTGTTAAGTTTGTAACTTATTCCTCTTAATGCCTTCTAATCTGCACCTTTAAATTACCGTTGTGATTCTATCACTCATTCTCACATGTCCAAGCCATTGAAAAATGCTTCTTTAAACCCACTATACTAACCTGCCCCTTGTGTTTCTGTCTTTCACTGCTATCCTACAACACCCATAAGAATTTAATAGTATCCTACATATAAAAAAATAATTTTTTTCACAAACAGCCACGGGCAAAAATCACTCAATGTCTACCATGTGACTCATTCAGTAGGATTTTGCATAATCTAAACAAATCTCAATGTGAAAAAACTGATAGGTCACAGAAAAAGTAAATTAAGAATATGGAGTAATTAAGTTTTTTGCTCTTACCTTAATATGCAAGCCAGATTTCAATAAATTATCTCTAAGATTATCACAGGCTTTCAAAAGAGGGATACGTTCCTTCCTCTTAGCTTTTTTCTCGTCAGGAGTCAGTACTTGCTGTAGGATAAAAGTAGTTTGCTCTTGAATATTTTCACAAAACTATACAAAGCTGATGTTATTATACAAGTTTAAATATAAAATTGGCTAAAATTTCTGAAAACTCTTTCCTTGCCTTCATGGAGTCTTCGTCCTGCAAAAGTGCGAAAGTTCTCACTTGTTGCCGTAGATCAACCACAGAGTTCATTACCTGAGACAAGCGACCGCCAGATTCTAAAGACAAATTAGATGCATCACTCTGTTGGAAAGCCACAAGAAGTCATTAACTTCAACGCTATGTACCTATGCTGGTTATGTTTCAAATTTAATGTTTCATTTGCATAAGCTTTAAAAATAATCTTCCTATTATTCAGTAACATCAAGGGTGGAAGAGTATTGAAACAAAACAAGAGATGTATAAGGTAGATAGTACGTAGGGGAAAGTGTTGAATAATGATGAAAGTTTTTTTCTTTCTTTTTGGGTCACCCTGCCTCGGTGGGAAACGACTGACGTGTTAAATTTTTTTTACTATATACAAAGGTTTTCAGAACAAACTTTTTTTTATTCCACAGAAAAAAACTATAGTGCTTATGACTATTGAAGGTATTTACAAGGTTCCTTATAAAAAAAATAAGAAAGTCACTGTCCTTTGCAAGCATCAGGAGGTCAATGGAATAGGTTACTGAAGAAGTTAGTGTTACAACCACTAGAAACTAAAAAAAAAATTTTTTACAATAGATGAAATATTGAAGGGACACCATAAGCTTAGCTCTGTTCCTGTAGCTACAGATATGCAGTCACAAATAGATAATTATATGCTGCAGCATGCATAGCAAGACACGGCTGTCTCACACCACTAGGATGAGTGGTTCACTGTGGGGTGGTGCTTGTCAACACAGGTTGAGTGGTTCACTGTGGGGTGGTGCTGGTCAACACAGGTTGAGTGGTTCACTGTGGGGTGGTGCTTGTCAACACAGGTTGAGTGGTTCACTATGGGGTGGTGCTTGTCAACACAGGCTGAGTTTGCCAAACTACACCTTTCTTCTTCTTTCAACAAATCGGCCGTTTCCCACCAAGGTGGGGTGGCCCAAAGAGAAAAACAAGTTTCTCTTTTTAACTTTAGTAATGTATACAGGAGAAGGGGTTACTAGCCCCTTGCTCCCGGCATTTTAGTCGACTCTTATGACACGCATGGCTTACGGGGGAAGAATTCTGTTCCACTTCCCCATGGTGATAAGAGGAAATAAGAAAAAGAACTACGTAGTAAGAAAATAGAAGAAAACCCAGAGGGGTGTGTATATATATGCTTGTACATGAATGTGTAGTGTGACCTAAGTGTAAGTAGAAGTAACAAGACATACCTGAAATCTTGCATGTTTATGAGACAGAAAAAAGACACCAGCAATCCTACCATCATGTAAAACAATTACAGGCTTTCGTTTTACACTCACTTGGCAGGACGGTAGTACCTCCCTGGGCTGTTGCTGTCTACCAACCTACTACCTAGGCCAAACTACACCTGTTGTCATTTATTTTTTATTTAATTTATGGTGAAGTGCTAAACCCACAAGGATCATAGGGCAGGGAAGCTCCAATTCTTTGGATTAATAGCCCTTCAATGGATTAAGACCAATGGCTACAGCTTTCTCACATTTTCAAGTGAATAAGGACTTGCCAGTTGCAACTAGTTTCTATTTCCTACCTAAATTTCTATCACAATTACTCAATTTATTATTTTTAAACTATACATCCAGAATCAGATAGTGATGCATTGCGTATTTGTCCCTGTAACACATCCTACTAAAACCAACAAAAAATTATAATTAAATTTATCATTCTCTGTTCCCTAGGTAGACATTGATATTTTTCCCCATAGGTTTAGGGAACATAGTTATGTTTACATAACACATGTAGACACAGTCTCACATCATGGATTAGGATACAGCAGTGATCAATGCTATACAGTGGACCCCCGAGTTTCGTAAAAACTTCACTCCTGAAGTCTGCTCAAGTGCCATTACCGAACGAATTTACTCCCTTAAGGAAAAATTTCACGTAGGTTAGTCTATTTCAGACCCCCAAAAATACACTTCCACAAGAACTTACAAAATTATACTTACATAATTGCACGATTTCCGGGGTATTCGTTAACCGAGGGTCCACTGTACTCATAAAACTAGGAGGTATTTGACAGGCAAGGAAGAAAACAAAAGCATTTTGCACCATCTATAAGTTCATTTGTGCTAGAAAACACTACTACCAATTCCAGTACCATGAACCCCCATTCCCATGATTAAATGACCCTAAACATCTTGCAATCCTCCTCATCTTCCTGGGATAGTGACTGACCTGAAACATACCAATATAACACTACATCCTCTTGCCCTGAACAAATGACCCACAATATCTTAATTTATAACCCCTCCCACACAAGGGAACTACAACATACAATCTTTGCCTTCTACAGCAAAATGCTGTAGAATGCATTCTTTTTTTTCCACGATCACTTACCACACTGGGAAAATGAATACCAAACACATCCTCCATTAGGTAGTGGATATAACTACACACAGCTACCATTGTTCCTGCACTTCTTGACAGACTGGTACTCTTGAAAGCAAGGACAACACAAGAAAATATAAATTTTTGTAAGTTGGTATTCTTGAAAGCAAGGACAACAGAAGAATATATAAATTTTTGTAAGTTGGTACTCTTGAAAGCAAGGACAACAGAAGAATATACAGTGGTACCTCGACATATGAGCAGCTCCCAACTTGAACAATTATGTAAGGGTATTTTTGTAAGGGCTTTTGTAAGTGTATTTTTGGTGGTCTGAAACGGATTAATCTAATTTACATTATTCCTTATGGGAACAAATTCATTCTGTATCGGCACTTGAACAGCATTCTGGAACGAATTATGCTCGTAACTCGAGGTACCACTGTATAAATTTTTGTAAGTTGTCTTAAGATGGAAAACTATAATAATTCACACATGATGCTTTATATATCAAATATTCTTTGAAAGGGAAACACCATTTTGCTTAAATTCTTCAAATAAAACATCCTTGACTTCCTAATCTATGAAAAGGATAGCTTACACACAAATTTTTCAATTTTGTTTTTCAATATGTTACCAAATGATAAAATAACAATAACATATCAGGAATGCATTTTGGGGCTGTCTTCATTATTAGTTTTCAAATGCACAACTGAGTTTTTGACATTTTAATAAGTTTTACCTAAATGGAATGCACTTTTGATGAAACATTATCACCATTACATATAATACATTTCAAAAACATTCTTTAACTGTATGAAAACTTAATGTAGCAGTAGTCTAAAAACCAGCAAAGATAATACCTGTGGCTTTTTCTGGAGTTCTTTATTGCCAAGGTTTATTAAATCGAGTACTGCGTCCAGTGCTCGCACTGTATCAAAATCATCCGCTAGTGATCTTTTCACCTTAAACCGAGTTTCAACCAGTTTCTGAAATTTAAAAAACCAAGCATTAGTAGGGTTATTAGGGTAAAAAGTTTTAGTTTAGATAAAACCCTTCAAAATTTTAAGCCCAGAATGTCATCTTGTTTGCCTTCTGTGATATTAAGAAGTGTTAGTGTTAGTTCAATGATACAGATGCTCTTTAACTTGCCTTGCCCAGTCAAACAAAAGTCTTCTGAAAACTGCTAGAGCTTTACTCAGTGCATCTCTCACTCTTCTGACCCTTCCATTCAATTCTTATATCTTTTGAACATTTGCTGAGCTTTAGAAGTTTAGTAGCGAATAGATGGATTTGTATTGCTGAGGATATAAGCCATTTCACTAGTCAAAATCCTGGTGGTAATTCACTCAATTTAGGCCTGGCAATATTTTAGTAATTACTAGCACCTTCACAAGAATTTACTGTCCATGATTGTCCTACAGGAGTTTTCACTTTCAATTTCCACCATCTTCACTGCAGTTCTCAGGATATCTTGGACTGTAGGATGCCTCACTGGTCTCAAAACCTCTTCTCCACTTGATGCCCAAACATTCTATGGATTCTATGGATTCTCCTTGGAACTCATGAGCAACGATTCATTCTTTCTCAATTTCTATTGATTCTTCTACCTTCCTCTCTACAGTCAGTACTGCAGTGGTGATTCCTACTGGTGCATCTCTGAATTTGTGCCAACGAATCTGCCAAATCTGATGTGAAATCTCTTCAAATATTCTCCATATCCAGCTTGTCAGTCTGCATTACTCCATTCCCACTTCCCTTTTATAGGAACAGTTCCTAACAGTCTCCCATGATATAATTTGTAAACCCTTGTCATTTATATGATTTTGCCAAGACCATATATTTTTTTATTTGAAATGTTACCTTCAAGTTTTCTCGCTGGCACTTTTGCATATTCTTTCACAAAAAAAAGCTTCATAAAGAATGATGCTGTAAACTAGTATTTTTAACTCTGCTTACTCATGAGTTATCTGATCACCTGGTGTTTACTAGTGAATACAAGGATATGATCATCTGATCATATACTTCCATGCACTATATGCACTGTAAGCCACAGTATTCTCTAGATGGTCAGGAAAGTAATTCTGAGGATCAGCCCTCTCCTTCAAGGACCCAGTGATTCATTTTGACAAAGGGTTGATAACTTAGAAACAAGCCAGTCTTTAGAAGTACCCAATATTTCAAACTTTAGTAACCCTTGCAGAAACATACTACTGTACATCACTCATTCCATGGCAATTACACTTGGCTTTGTTTAAAAAATGCATATACAGTATTACGAAAACATATAATTATACGACCATAACCCTCATGCAATTATCCACAGCACAAAAGAATAACCCCGCCTTGGTGGGAAACGGCCGACGTGTTGAAAGAAAGAAAGACCAAAGAATAATATTCCCTTTCACCAAAAAAGAACAATAGAAATACAGTACTTACAGGCTATTCATTAGAAACTTAGGAAGTGTATGATTACTGATGGAAAAATCAATGTTAATTCCAAGTCTTCTTTCAATACTTCTTGCAGAATCATGAAGCAAACACTGAAATAACTTACCCTAAATAATACAGAATTATTGAAGCATGTGTAGCTACAGTAAGCAGTATCAAAACAAAATAAACTAAGTGTCCTCCCATATCTTTTCCTCAGCCTCAATAAAGACAATACCCTTAAAAATATTTAATTTATATACGTATTTATTTGTTATAGGTAGTAGGTTGGTAGACAGCAACTGCCCAGGGAGGTACTACCGTCCTACCAAATGAGTAAAACGAAAGCCTGTAATTGTTTTACATGATGGTAGGATTGCTGGTGTCTTTTTTCTGTCTCATAAACATGCAAGATTTCAGGTACATCTTGCTACTTCTACTTACACTTAGGTCACACTACACATTCATGTACAAGCATATACGTATATACACACCCCTCTGGGTTTTCTTCTATTTTCTTACTAGTTCTTGTTCTTATTTCCTCTTATCTCCATGGGGAAGTGGAACAGAATTCTTCCTCCGTAAGCCATGCATGTCGTAAGAGGCGACTAAAATGCTGGGAGCAAGGGGCTAGTAACCCCTTCTCCTGTATATATTACTAAATGTAAAATGGGAAACTTTCGTTTTTCATTTTGGGCCACCCCTCTTCGGTGGGAGACGGCCGACGTGTTGAAAGAAGAAGAAACATGCAAGATTTCAGGTACATCTTGCTAAGTCTTGCTACTTCTACTTACACTTAGGTCACACTACACATGCATGTACAAGCATACATGTATATATACACACCCCTCTGGGTTTTCTTCTATTTTCTTACTAGTTCTTGTTCTTGTTTATTTCCTCTTATCTCCACGGGGAAAGTGAAACAAAAATCTTCCTTCGTAAGCCATGCGTGTTGTAAGAGGTGACTAACATGCTGGGAACAAGGGGCTAATAACCCCTTCTCCTGTATACATTACTAAAGTTTAAAAGAGAAACTTTTGTTTTTCTTTTTGGGCCACCTTACTTCAGAGGGATAATGCCGGTTTGTTGAAAGAAGAAAGATATAACCTCATACCCTATAAATAGATATCCTAACACAATAAAAGAAGATAAAGTCAGTAAATTGTGAGCACTTACTAAGTAGTAAAATTATCCTTATCCTAAGTTCACAACAAGTGCAACATAATAAAGAACAGTGTTTAATGTAAATGTACAATACTTTGTCTTTTTTACACTTAATCCTTATTAAGATTTGTCTCCAATTACAACCATTTGAAAAAGGGAAACAAACATTTCTATGGGGAGAACAATGAGCCACTAGGAATACAACATATTCATTATTACCCACTTAAACTTCAGTCTGGATAGTCCCACTCTTTTAACTTAGTCTACCATTCCCTTCCACCTCCCTTTTTTCCACAACAAAGTGGGACCCAACCCCCTAATGAATTTAAGCACTTATATAGCCATGGAAACAACTAACTGTGAATAAGAAATTCAAGTACATACAGCACTGTACTATTAAAGACTAAATTCAAATCTCAAAGGATCTGGCATTCTTGGAACTATAGTAAACAATTTAAACCCTGAATCTCATTAATACTCAAGAGGCAATTTAACCCAATGATGAGATGCCACCACATACCTTCATGTGACCTCCAGTCCACAATATAAACACATCTCTTTCCCAGTCTCTTGTATCTCAATTGGAGGTCAAAATATACTGACATACTTTCTTTCCAGTTTTCTATCCATGTTGGTTATACAGTGGACCTCTGGATTACGTCATTATTTCGTTTCAGAATGCTGTTCAAGTGCTGTTACCGAATGAATTTGTTCCCATAAGGAATAATGTAAATTAGATTAGTCCTTTTAGACCCCCAAAAATACACTTACAAAAGCACTTACAAAAATACACTTACATAATTGTTCGAGTTTGGAGCATAACGTAAACCGGGGGTCCACTGTACTGTCCTATGAAAGTCATGTTTTTCTGAACAAAAAATTTGAATGGGTAATTATTTTAAGCATCTCTTTCTCTTTTATAACCTCTGTATTAATTTAATAAAGCTACATTTGATAAAGCAGCAATTTTTTTTTTATAATATAGCCTTTTTTGAAGGATGTTCCATGAAAAAAAAAGACCCGTTAATAAAGCATAAAGCAAAATACGTGTATAAGTTATTATAAAACTCTCACCTGCTTCAGCCCTGCTTCATCAAGTGGTGCACATTTCAACTGGCCGTTGATATACGCATAAGCATCGTGAAGAAAGGAGCGTATCCGCCTCAGGTGCGCCTTTGCTTGAGCCATGGACATCTGAGTATATTCCACCTCTGAATGTTACATATCATATACGGGTTAGCAAAAATTTATATTACTGTAAAAAAACTGTGAAAGAGTACTGAACATTAAATGACTGAAGCAACGCCAAGAAAAAAAGGCGGACAAAAAAGCAAATCTTTTGAACTGTCATGCAAAATGCAAAAGAACTTTTTTCATCTTATCTGAATATCTAAACCACCTCAACAACCTATCCTCAGCACTCTGAATAATAGTTTTAGTAAACCTACGCCATCTTCTAATCTCCAAGCTCTCAATTCTCTGCATAATATTCACACCACACATTGCCCTTAAACATGACATCTCCACTACTCCAGCTTTCTCCTCACTCCACTGTTTAAAACCCATGCTTCACACTTATATAAGTGTAGGTACATTTATCTTTTTGCCTCCATTGATAAAGATCTTTGTTGCCATAGATACCACAATGCACCACCTACCTCATCAATTCCATGGTTCACCTTGTCCTTCATAGACCCATCCACTGACAGATTTACTCTCAAATGCCTGAACACATCTGCTTCCTCCATAATCCCTCTCTCCAATTTAATATTCTCTACTTCACTGGCTAGATTTTGTTACTCTCATCATCTTGCTTTTTTCCATGTTCACTTTTAATTTCCTTCTTTTACATACCCTACCAAATTCCTCAATTAATCTTTGAAACTTCTCTTCAGACTCTCCCAAAAGAACCATGTCATCAGCTAAAAGCATCTGTGACAACTGCCACTATATATCAAATTTGTATTTACAGTACATTAATTTGTATAAACAGATTCTAATTACTCTTACATTTTTTCTAGAACTACAGTGGACCCCCAGTTTTCGTGATTTTTTCATTCCAGAATGCTGTTCAAGTGCCATTACCAAACAAATTTATTCCCTTAAGGAATAATGTAAAGTAGACTATTCCTTTTAGACCCCCAAAAATACACTTACAAAAGCATTTACAAAAATACACTTACATAAAAGGGCGAGTTTGGAGCATCACGAAAACCGGGGGTCCACTGTATAAGTAATGTACTATTTTTTTATATACAGTAACAGCACTTGAAACATATCCAAATTACATAAAAATAAATAAGTGTGCAATTAGAACAATTCCAACAGAGGCTAAACTGAGACAAGACAAAGGTACTCACTATTGCGATAGTGTGAGAGGAGGCAGAAAAGCCGAAAGGTATTGACTGAATGTTGCTCGAGTAGAGTCTGAATGCCTATTGTATTTGATAATGACTTCGACATCTTCTCTGTTCCTTTAGTGTGAAGGTGGCCTGCAATAAAAATATATTAAAAATATTTTTCTGCCATGGGGCTCTAATTATTCTTTCTTTCTTTCAACACGTCGGCCATTTCCCACCGAGGCAGGGTGGCCCAAAAGGAAAAACGAAAGTTTCTCCTTTTACATTTAGTAATATATACAGGAGAAGGGGTTACTAGAACCTTGCTCCTGGCATTTTAGTCGCCTCTTACGCACGCATGGCTTACGGAGGAAGAATTCTGTTCCACTTCCCCATGGAGATAAGAGGAAATAAGAACAAGAACTAGTAAGAAAATAGAAAAAAACCCAGAGGGGTGTGTATATATATGCTTGTACATAAATGTGTAGTGTGACCTAAGTGTAAGTAGAAGTAGCAAGATGTACCTGAAATCGTGCATGTTTATGAGACAGAAAAAAGACACCAGCAATCCTACCATCATGTAAAACAATTACAGGCTTTCGTTTTACACTCACTTGGCAGGACGGTAGTACCTCCCTGGGCGGTTGCTGTCTACCAACCTACTACCTAGAGCTCTAATTATTATCATCATCATTATGGGGAAGAGTTAAACCCACTGGGATTATACAGCACCTGGTGAATGGAAAATAATTAGGTTTGATCCAAGGAAGAGCATGGTAGCTCCAATTCCTTGACTCAAAGAGCCCTTCACCAGCATCAAGGCATCCCCCTTGAGGAGGGTGGAGCTCTAATGACCTACTAAGAAAACAACCAGAACACTAACACCTCCATTCACCTCTACACAGCCCAGTAAGTACTACTAATTCACCGCTGGTTAATCAGATATGCTATCTTCACCTTCCACTTGTATTATACACAATGGAGATATCTACAATCAGTTTTGATTTCTGTCCCCTGGTGGGTCTAAGTCTCAGACAGGATATAGTACTGTATACTGTATCCATTATATAGATTAAAAATTCCAGGGACCATTGCTCCAGCAACCTGCCCTCAGACCAGGTTTCCTAAATTAGAAAGGAAGGGTATATCACAAGTATAAGAATCATTACGAAACACAGGAAAGTGTGTACAGACGTTAAGCAAACGTTTTAAAATATACCTGCCATCTTACATGTTTATAAGATAGAAGGGAAAAAACAAGCAATGATTTCAGAATGTACAGCTTTTAGCAGGCTTGTTTCATATTTATAAGACAGGACAGTAGTGCCTCTACATACTTCTCTGGATGACTGCTGTCTACCAACCTACATGTGGTTGATCATCTGCTATGTTCAGTGAGGATACCTGACTGTGATAACCATACTTTCTACTTCGCTCACTGGCTCTATGACTGCCAAACAACCTGTCATGAGCGTTTCTCAGCAGGATAAAGTTTTACACAAATAGAAGGAACCTTAAGCTTGCCATGTGTTTGAAGGCTCCTCTGTGGTTCAACAAGTCATCCAGGAATGACTTTACAAGGCTGTAAGCATGAAATGGCCTCTGCTGAGGTTGTCAACCTTCTACTTCAGGTCCTGGTGATTTCCAGGAGCTGATAGGCAAATGATGACCTATTCAGGCCATATGAACATCCTCCTCAGTGTTTTAAGATCAGCACTCAATTCTTTCCTCAGAGCTCTGCAAGGTTCATGTCCCAGAATATAACAGATTCTATGACTGTCTTTGCCTTCTTTTCAGCCTAATTTCTCATTTCCTTACATTCACAAGGATACATAGTTGCATGTATATTTTGACTTCCTGCAGTGAAAAAACTGGCTCCCACTCAGGAAAATATTTGACCCATGTTTACCAGGGGGTTCAGTGTCAAATTCTCTGCTGAATGATAATGAAGGGACTCTTAGGTATTTTCAAATTTGCAAATCCCTTCCTTTGTATTAAAAACTTGCCTCCCTCCACACATCAGTTTGATGACTCTTTACACACCTCAATACTATGGCTCTTCACATGTAAATTTCTGCCCTAATCCCCAGCCTTTGAATATAGGGCTTGTGTGCATTCATTTATCTACCTTCCCTCAATCACAATTTCCCTCTTCCCCAACCTCTCTTTCCCCACCTTTCACTCACTCATTTCCAGTGTTATCTGTCTTTCAACATATGAAGTCCTTCCAAGATTCTATGAATTGTGTCTTACAACATAGCACTGTGACTGACAGGCTACCTGGTACTGTGGTTTCTGATATTCTGACTAACAGGCTACTTGGTACTCTGAAAATCACAATTTAAACACAGTTAATTAAAGACCATTATGAGAGGACACTCACCAGTGTGTATCCAGTAATTACACCACTGATGACAGCCATGGTAACCACAGCACTGTGCTTCCTCATTTTCATGGTGAGGAAAAAGTAAGTCGATCCCTCCAGAGTGCAAGTCCAGTTGTGTACCCAAGATATGACTGAAAATACACACACAAAAATACAAAAAATTACAATACAAGACTGAATGGGTGGGACAATCAGCTAATAAAAAAATCTATCTTAATCATGTGGGATAATCAGTTAACAAAAAATCTATCTTAATCATGATAGATTAGAAACCATTATACTAATACAAAATTCACACAAAGAATATTTCACTGCCATTGCATCAGTGTATGTTCTCCAGTACCAAAAATTAAGCATAGAATTTTTTTTCAATCAAATTTAGCTGCAAACCATATACTAGCTCTCAAATATATAGGGGAAAGCTAAAAAAAATTGTACAGACCATGTTTAATCAAAACTTAAATAGTATACTTAGTAGCGGTTGTGTGGAATTCACACCTTAAAAAACAAAAATGCACAAATTGGAAAAAAAACAAAGAAAACCTTAAAAAGGCTCACAGAGCTAAAAACAAAAAGTTACAATGAAAGGCTGAAAACATTAAAGAAGCCATATGTAAGGTCATAATAGAATATGACAAAAAAGATACTTCAAATCAGATTTCTTGGCACCTTTGAAAGGGAGAACAAGAAGCCAGTGATGAATTGAGAAAAAATGGAGCCAAAAGGATACAATTAAGATTTATGGCAAACAGAATATTGAAATAATGCAATAAATTAGAGGAGGAGGAGGAGAAAGAGGAGGCTCCAGGTGCTACATCCATGGGATTTTTTTAATATGATTATTTAATTACTGAGAAAAACAATATAACAGAAGACAGGTTAGAAAGAATTGATTTAGACTTTAAAGACTGGAACTTTAGATGTTATGACAACCTCTCTTGGAAACCACTTTGAAAGTGTGTTCCATTCAGATCAAAGTTACCTAGCCATTGCAGAGCATTCAATATGCCATCCAGGTCTACCACGACCCCAGGGAGAGTCCCAAGATGGCTCGCCACCCTTGGCTCCCTTCCAGAGAGCAAAGTCTCGAGCTGATTTCTTTATACCAGCTCCACGCATGTCCAACGACTCATCCAACGGAGACATTTTCCCATAACGACCATATGCTTTAGTATCAAAGTACACTGAACCTGGAAGTCGAAGAAAATTATAACAATAACAAATAACAATACTATTCAGTTCAATTTCTTCCTAATGAGTATTATGACTAAAATCTATGAACAACATATCACCCTCCAGAAATGGGAAAAAATGGTTGGCAAAAGCTTTTTAAGGTCATAAATGACTATCAGTGCCATGGGAAAATAGCATGAAAAATATTTGGATCACACTTAGCACAGACCACATAATGAAAAGGTGAACAATTAAAAGCATGGGATGAAAGATTTGAGGAAGACTAAGAAATGTTCACATCTTCAGTCCTGGAAAGAACACCATAATGTACATTTGCTACATGACCTCTTTGACACCAGGTGAACTATAAAATGCAGGCGATGAAAAGTTTGAGGAAGACTAAGAGATATGCACTTCTGGGACGAACATGGAGCATATTTTCATCTTGGTGGCCTAGTTTCTATAACAGTTTTACTTCCTAATCTAAAATGCAGATGGACTGCACCTTAAGACTAAACTCACCGTCATTAACAGCATACGCCAGTTTTCTATCAATGATGCCCTGGACGAAGGAAATGATGTGAGGAACATGTTCTGTCACTCTGGGTGCCAGCGAAGGGCGAAGTACCCGTAGGCGATCCATGTCCGCAAAAAACTCCTGCTCGTGTAATTCAGTAATCTCCTTGAAGTTGACATTAAGCTAGACAAGTAAAAGATATAGGCTTAATAAGCTGCAATAAAAGAAGAGATGGTTACAGATAAAATGAAACATTATTCACATAACCATTAGAAACACAGGTTTCCCTCTCACTATGTAGTTTTGCTTTATATGAATTCACTTACATGTGGCGACCCTATTACCACCGGTTACTCTCTCGTGTGGTTACTTAAGTCCATAATAATTCAAATTCAAATTCAAATTCTTTATTTCATGTAATACAAGGTGGGGGGTACTTATAGTTATACATTAAAGTTGTATTACAAGATGGCCAATAATATGCCTAGGTATGCCTAGGCTTTTCAGGCAGTCTTATGATAGGTCTTACTCAATAGCTATACAATGGATATACAGATTGTAAGGTTAGGTTAGGTTTACAAAATTTAGGTACTGGAATTTAAACATTGAGAATTTAACAATTAGTATAAAAAGTTAGCAATTAGTTTATATATTAATGATAAAGGTGATATATTGGCATAATATAGTTTCTATATTTAATAATAATAATATCTTTATTTCTACAAGTACGTGTACAAGGTTTACAGACCTAGCTGACATCAATGACATGTACTACTAGTATATAGAAAGCTGCTTGTTATGCAGAGCATTTCGGGCAGATTAGGTCAGTTTTGTCCCAGGATGCCACCCACACCAGTCGACTAACACCCAGGTACCCATTTTACTGATGGGGAACATAGACAACCGGTGTAAAGAAACACGCCAAATGTTTCTACCCTCGCCGGGAATCGAACCCGGATCCTCGCCGTGTGAAGTGAGAGCTTTAGCCATCGGGCCACGGAGCACCACTTAATACTACTGTAATAATCTCTAACTTTTACTCTAAACTAGTTTATACTGACATAAGAAAAAATAAGAGAAAGAAAACAGATTTGGGCATGGGAAATCCAATAAGCATACAGTATTTTGAACAAAGTCTCAGGGCTAATTGACAATTTAAGAGTCTAGCATAAAGTCAAAAGAAAATGGGCACAGCCCTTTTTCTTTTGACTATGCTAGACTCAAATATGGGACTAGGGGTGGGTAGAGGAAAGAGAAGTTTTTATAACCTACTATATTTAATTTTTACAGTATAATAAGTTCCATGACAAGCACAGTACAGTGGTCCCTCGGTTTTCGTGCATCTCCAAACTCGAACATTTATGTAAGTGTATTTTCGTAAGTGCTGTTGCAAGTGTATTTTTGGGGGTCTGAAATAGACTAACCTACGTGACATTATTTCTTAAGGAAGTAAATTCGTTCGGTAATGGCACTTGAGCAGCATTCTGGAACGAATTTTCGGCAAAAACCGAGGGACCACTGTATTAACTTCTGAATTAATCACACATTATATTACAGGTATATCTTCTTTCAATGCACCGGCCATATCCCACCAAGGCAGATACAGGTATATAAAACAGTAATACAGTAGTATTAATTTTATGCTTCCTTTTAAATTTTTCAATTTGGCTGACCCTTGCCTTAAGAATGGTTATGCACAAGTTGGTAGCAAGTACTTAATCAGGTGGTTCAAGTTAATTGTGAAAGCACCAATATTCGGAAAATATTTACTTCTCCATCATCATAAATTTACTGGCATGCAACACTTTTTCACGTGTTCTTTTAAAATGATATTTTATCTCCAGCTTTCATATATAATTCTATTTACTGCCTTATTTTCCATTATAACAAGAAAAACTCAATCATACTTACTTCTTTTGCCCTTTTAATTATTTTGTCATCAATATCTGTGATACCGACCACCATCACAACATTGAGGCCAAAGATTCTTGATAGGATTCTTCGTATAATATCAAACTTTACATAAGACCTGAAAGATATAGCAGGACTTTCAAGAATGATACTGAAAATAATAGACACAGTACAATCAAATGGGAATAATTATATTTAATAACCACCCTGAAGGTGTAAAAGTGGAGGTTTTTGTTAGAGCAACCATGATATTGAAATCAAAGACTAATTTAAGACAGTAACTACAGTATATTATATATTAAAGATTACATACATGATCATTAACTCTTTAATGCTTCATTGTACACACTATATTTTTCTGTGGACTGTTTTTAATTTTCACCAATTCCAATAAAAGAGTACAGTGGACCCCCGCAAATCGGCTGGTCTGATTATCGGCCAGCTCGAAAATTGATCGCTTTTTTCGGCCCAACTTTTCCCCGATTATCGGCCCGCATACCAGACCTGTCCGCCTGCCCCGCACTTGTGCGCCTCGCCGCGCAGGTGTCCTGAGCCAGTCTAGCGTTGTATAAGTGATTAAGTGACTCACTGTGAAATAAGTCACCATGGGTCCAAAGAAGCTTCCTAGTGGCACCCCTGTGGTAAAGAAAGTGAGGAACACCATCGAACTGAAGGAGATAGTAGAAAAATATGAGGAGGAGGAAGATAGACTGGAGGTGCCTTCTTCAGAGATTAAGGAAATTTGTTCAATGTGGAATGAGGTGCAAAGTTTCGTTGAACAATTTCACCCTGAGCAACATTGCACTTCAGGAACATGTTAAAGAGGCGCCAAAAACAGAGGACTCTTGACAGTTATTGTGTGCGACAGGGGTCTAGTGACTCTCAAGCTGGTCCTAGTGGCATTAAAAGACAAAGGGAAGTAACCCCAGAGAGGGACTTGTTACCTGATTTTCTTATGGAGGGGGTTTCCCCTTCCAAACACTAAGCCCTTTCCCTCTCCTCCCTATCTTCCAGATGCCAGCAAGTCTCTTCAATAAAGGTAAGTATGTAAATGTTATTTTAAATGTAAATTTATTATTTCTTGTTATTATGTGTTTTGTGTATGTAAAACTATAGTTAATCTTTACAAAATTAATTTTTTTGTGAATATTTTTGGTCATTTGGAACGGATTAATTGCATTTACATTATTTCTTATGGGAAATAAAGGTTCAGAAATCGGCCAGTTCGATTTTAGGCCTAGCTCCTGCAACGGATTAGGGCCGATTTGTGGGGGTCCACTGTACTTTATTTCTCTGACAAACCAGCTGTCTCCCACCAAGGCAGGGTGACCCGAAAAAGAAGAAATGAAAGTTTTTCTCTTTTTTACATTTAGTATTTTTTACAGAAGGGGTTACTAGCCCTTTGCTCCTAGAATAGTACTTATAGTACTTTTATTTTTTTTAAAATGCTGGCCATCTCCCACCGAGGTAGGGTAACCCGGAAAAAGAAACTCTCGCCATCATTCACACTATTGCTGTCTTGCCAGAGGCACACAGATATGACAGTTTAGATGTCCCTCTACAGCAAATATCCCAAACACTTCCTTTAGAGTGCAGGCACTGCACTTCCCACCTCCAGGACTCGAGTCTGGCTAACCGGTAAAAGTAGTTTTTGGCCCCTTCCCAGTGACCTTGTTGGATAGAAAGTTGGTCTTGTCTAGCTGGTCTACTGTCAAGACTGTTCAGGTGGGTGGAATTACTGGAAGGAACACACAGAAATCTGCATCCTGTAATTACACCCACCCAGATAGTCGCAACAGTAGGCCAGTTAGACGAGACCAAGCTCCCAGCCAACACGGCTACCTAGCAGGGTGAGCCAAAAAGAAAGAAAAAACTTTCGTCATCATTCAACACTTTCACATAATCACTGTCTTTGCAGAGGCGCTCAGATACGACAGTTCAGATGTCCCTCCAAACTGCCAATATCCCAAATCCCTTCTTTAAAGTGCAGGCATTGTACTTCCCATTTCCAGGACTCAAGTCCGGCTAACCAGTTCCCCTAAATCCGTTCACAAAATATTACCCTGCTCACACTCCAACAGCTTGTCAGGTCTCAAAAAACATTGGTCTCCCTTCACTCCTGTCTAACATGCTCAAGCACGCTTGCTGGAAGTCCAAGCCCCTTGCCAACAAAGCCTCCTTTACCCCCTCCCTCCAACCTTTTTGAGGATGACCCCTACCCTGCCTTCCTTCCCCTACAGATTTATATGCTCTTCAAGTCATTTTACTTTGTTCCATTCTCTCTAAATGACCAAATTGCCTCAACAACCCCTCTTCAGCCCTCTGACTAATACTTTTAGTAATCACACCTCCTTCTAATTTCCACAATACGAATTCTCTGCATAATATTTACACCACACATTGCCCTTAGACACAACATCTCCATTACCTCCAGCCTCCTCTTCGCTGCACCATTTACAACCCATGCTTCACACCCATATAAGTGTTGGTACCACTATACTCTGGTACATTCCCTTTTTTGCCTCCATGGGTAACATTCTTTGTCTCCACAGATACCTCAATGCACCACTCACCTTTTTTCCTTCATCAATTCTATGGTTAACCTCATCCTTTATAAACCCATCCGCTGACACGTCAACTCCCAAATATCTGAAAACATTCACTTCTTCCATACTCCCTCCCTCTAATGTGATATCCAATTTTTCTTTATCTAAATCGATTGACACCCTCATTACCTTACTCTTATCTATGTTCACTTCGAACTTTCTACCTTTACACACCCTCCCAAACTCATCCACTAACCTTTGCAACTTTTCTTTATAATCTTCCAAAAGCACAGTATCGTCAGCAAAAAGCAACTGTGTCAACTACCATTTTGTATTTGATTACTCATAATTTAATTCCACTCCTCTTCCCAACACCATATCATTTACTTCTTTTACAACCCCATCTATAAATATATTAAACCACCATGGTGACATCACACATCCCTGTCTAAGACCTACTTTTACTGGGAAGTAATCTTTCCCTCTCCTACACACCCTAACCTGAGCCTCACTATCCTCATAAAAACTCTACAGCATTTAGTAACTTACTACTTAGTCCATACACTTGCAACATCTGCCACATTACTCCCCTATCCACTCTATCATATGAATTTTCTAAATCCATATATGCAATGAAAACTTTCCTACCTGCACATAGGAGAGGGGAGTTTACAACGACGTTTCAATCCGACTTTATCTAAATATCTAAATACTACTGTTCACTTATATGCTTCAATGCAAACACTTGACCTACACATCCCCTACCCATTCTAATGCCTCCTTGTTCATCTGCAATCCTGCTCTCTGTCTTACTTCTAATTCTTTCAATAATAACCCTACCATACACTTTACCTGATATACTCAGTTAACTTATTCCCTTATAATTTTTACAATCTCTTTTGTCCACTTCCCTTTATATAAAGGAACTATACACGCTTTCTGCCAATCAGAGTACTTATCCACATTAAATTTCATTATTCATCTATTACTCTGCTTGCTCCCCTATTCAGTTCTTCTTGTAAGAATACAGTCATTTTCATTTCTTCGCACTGATCCCTGTCGCATTCCTCAGGTGTCATTATCCCACAAGAATGTTTTACCTTGTATTACTGCTTGTATTTTCTTTTCAAATAAGGAAATCTCTAATCATAAAAGTTTGCCCTATTTTCCATTTTGCAGTGGTATCTAGATCAGTCTTTTAAAAGGAACTATCAAAACTTGTCTTAAAATCTAAATGCATGTCTATGAAAAGTGGGGTCAGCTTAACATAAAAGTTACTTAGAAAACCGATGTCTCTGGAACCAACCTTAGTCGTTGTGTGGAGGATTACTTTATTTAATCCTTCCTGTGACAAACCTGTGACTTGTTAAAAGCTTATCTGAATTCACAGACTGGCATGAGGCAATACTTACTTGATGACCGCCTGATTAATCAGGATGTTGATGCCAGCAGCTCACAAGTGTACATAGTCTCACACCCTAGCAGCTGACTCAGCACTTGTTAGTGAATTTTAAAATATTACTTTCACTGTACAGTAATGTGGTAGTGTGTATGAAGGGTATTTTACAATAAATAAAAAGTGTTGTACTGCATTATCTACGCCTTATACTTACAAAGCATGACCAATATGTGCAGAATCATATACAGTTGGGCCACAGGAGTACCAAGTTAGCAGACCAGGATGTACAGTCTTTAATGGAACCTGGAATAATAATAAAAATACATATACAGGGTGCACCAACTACAGGGATCACAAGAAGAATTTTTTTTTTTATAACCCATGAACTTTCATACAAAATCAATAATTACATACTGCTGTCTGTACATACATACTCAATATACATGAATCAGAATGACACATACCTGAGCACTATAGTAAAATGTAGTGGTTTCATTTTTTTATGGTACAACAAATCTCTTTAAAAAGCATATTTTTATATACTGTACACTGAAAAGAAGCATAGAATAAAACAGTTTTGAACTCAAAGGGACAACTTTTAATTGGGCTACTTACAGTGCTTGTCATTATAGTAAGCCAAGTGGAAAACACCCAGCATACTTTAATGTCCAAAGCAATACCCTACCTTGGGAGACGAGACAAAAAGTTAAGCTGCCCTGGCAACTCGTAATGGGCCACCCTCAGGATTTTCTAAGGCTACTGGCTGCGTTCTAATGCCTTCTCAGCTTGTGCAGTGGACGAATTTGTGTCCTTGCTTCCCCTGTGCCATATGGTCTTTAGGGCTGAATGTATTGAACATTTTTTAATACTGACAAATTAATATAGGCAAGAGTAAGTCACTGACACAGGAGACAATTGCACAGATCATTGGAGTACACAAGGCAGGAGATAAAATGAAAGAAATAATAAAAGCCGTGAATGTGTGTGAGCATTCAGAGGACCTGGTTTCGTTGGTTCCTTGAGAACTGTGCTGACATGTCCACATCAATAACACATCCAGGGAAAGCCTACAGAAACATACCCATTAACGTTAATTGTAATAACGTCCCTGGAATTGCTCTGTAATCATTTGTCTGAATCTTTTAAACATTGTGGTACAATGATTTTTATGCAAGCCACACCACAAAATCTGTTGTTCAGTGGTTTTGTGACTGAGGTACCATTTTTCAATGACTGGCCAGGAAATTCCGCAGACTTGAACCAATTGAGAACCTCTGGGCTGGGATAAGTAGATCTACAAGGGAAAGGATATCAGCCAATTTCCATGGCTGGAGGACACCATCCATGAGTTGTGGGGAAATTTATCCCACAGAGCCCTGTGGTTGTGGGGGAATGTATCCCATTAAACCCTGTGTTAATCACTTCCTAGATGTTTGAAGGAAGTCCTGAAGTGTAACAGACAACCTATTTTGTGGTAGTGGTTCTAGAAGAGGCTGGCATACTTTAATGACAAGCACTGTATAATGAGACTTACTTGTATACAGAGATAAATAAATATTATACAGACATATAGGGTGGGTCTCACCTTTGACTTAATGGCACTGTTATACAAAGTAACACCAGTGTCATGTCCTTCCGGTGGAATCCAGGAGATGGATGACAGCCAACGTCTACCTGCAACACCAACCAAAGAATTTATGTTTCAGATTAGATTTAACCTTCAAAATGTTTAGTGAGGACTGTTACAAATAATATTGGCATTTTTTTGCTTTATTGTCTTGAAAAAATAGGTTTTCCTATATACTGTGATGTTATGATAGCATGTAAAATGAACAACAGAATATGAAAAAAAAGCAAGCCATTTACTATTATATGAAGTTAAACTCTTACAGCCTTGTCTGCAGGTGGATGCAATCTCACACAGCACCCACTCATTTATTTTAGTTATACGTACATCATTTAATGTTCGAGGTTGGTTCCATGATTTCAGAACATTATGGGATAGAATGTACTGCAATAGAATTTTAAACTCTCAGAAAAGAGTAGCCAGCTTAGTAAGTACAAATTACAAAAAAAAAAAAAAATGGCATAAAAAATAAAATATTTTAAACTAAATTTACTTACAGACCTCACATTACATGTCACTTACATTCCTGAAATTGGTGCTTTATGAAATATGTACATTTAATGTATGGGAAAAGCAGGTTTGGGTACACAGCACCTCAAAAAACTAACAAATTCTTTTACCTGGAGTTTACCTGGAGAGAGTTCCGGGGGTCAATGCCCCCGCGGCCCGGTCTGTGACCAGGTCTCATGGTGGATCAGGTCCGGATCAACCAGGCTGTTACTGCTGGCCGCACGCAGTCCAACATACGAACCACAGCCTGGCTGGTCAGGTACCGACTTTAGGTGCCTGCTTGAAGACAGCCAGGGGTCTACTGGTAATCCCCCTTATGTATGCTGGGAGGCAGTTGAACAGTCTTAGGCCCCTGACACTTATTGTGTTGTCTCTCAACGTGCTAGTGGCACTCCTGCTTTTCATTGGGGGGATGTTGCATTGTCTGCCAAGTCTTTTGCTTTTGTAGGGAGTGACTCTCGTGTGCAAGTTCGGTACTAATCCCTCTAGAATTTTCCAAGTGTATATAATAATGTATCTCTCCTGCCTGCATTCTAGGGAGTACAGGTTTAGGAACATCAAGCGTTCCCAGTAACTGAGGTGCCTGCTACACTTCCTGCATGCCTGCTACACTCCCTGCATGCCTGCTACACTCCCTGCATGCCTGTTGATGTGCTTTTGCCATATATCCTGGCAAGCTCCCCCACACGTACGCCACTCATATTTTTCTACTATCTCCTTCTTCAGTTCGATGGTGTTCCTCACTTTCTTTACCACAGGGGTGCCACTAGGAAGCTTCTTTGGACCCATGGTGACTTATATTTCACAGTGACAATCAATAAACACAATAAAATTATTGTGAAATGTTTGAATGAGCACTCTGGGTAATGTTCACTCAAGGATAAATAAAGCTAGACTGGCTCATGATGCCTGCGCAGGGAGGCGCGCAAGCGCGGGCAGGCGGACAGGTCTGGTACTCGGGCCGATAGTCGGGGAAAAATTGGGCTGAAAAAAAGCGATCGAAACTTGAACCGGCCGATACTCAGACCGGCCGATAGTCGGGGGTCCACTGTAGTAGTATGTCATTGATGTCAGCTAGGCCTGTATACCTTGTACATGTACTTGTAGTAAATATATTATTATTATTATTACAATTTTATTGTTCATAATAGTAACAAGGAAGTACTTTATCATACCTTAAATTCCTTGCTTTATTGTTTGTTGATAAAGAACCTTAAATTCCTTGCTTTATTGTTAGTTGATAAAGAAGTGTTTGGCGATGGTATTATGACTAGTAGATGGTTGTGTCTTTTATCATCCAATGCCACACACACATACACTTGATCAGCTGACCCATTGTTAGCATATTTCAAATACACACTAGCTGTGAAGCCACAGACTTCAAATACTGTGATAGAACCCTTTACAACACCATCACATTTCACTATACAATTTTCTCGTTTTTGATTGAGACAAGGAAGTATTTTATCACACCTTAAATTCCTTGTTCTTTCCTCTGGTTCTCCTTAGGCCTACTTTATGGCATGGAGGGGAACTTTCCGAGTGGGAACCAACCTAAATTCAATTTGTTTCCAACTTTAGCAATGTTAAACACAGGTTGGAGCCATGTATTAGTAACGTAGGGATATACAGTGGACCCTCGCTATTCGAACACTCCAAAACTCACCCTCATTCCAAAATGCTGTTCAAGTGCTGTTACCAAACGAATGTATTATACAAATATACAAATACAAATACAATTTTATTTCTTTGCTCGTGTACATGGGTTTACATTACAATCAAAAATTGAGGTGCAAGGAGAGCCTCTGGCATGCCTTGGCATTAGGGGCAGCTTAATCTAATGGCTTATAGACTATGAACATAATATTGGAGTAATTGAGTGAGTTTGAATTGGTAGATCAGTCAGATTATGATATGATGATAATACATTGTTCATTACAAAATGATGATAGACATTGTAACTAGTGTTTAGTAGGATGGAACATAATAGCAGAAGTTAAATTATCTTAATGAAAATAACATTGAGCATTTTGAGGAATGATGTACATTGGTCCCTCGGTTTTCGCCGAAAATTCATTCCAGAATGCTGCTCAAGTGCCATTACCGAACGAATTTACTTCCTTAAGAAATAATGTCATGTAGGTTAGTCTATTTCATACCCCCAAAAATACACTTGCAACAGCACTTACGAAAATACACTTACATAAATGTTCGAGTTTGGAGATGCACGAAAACCGAGGGACCACTGTACTAATTAGATTAGTCCATTTCAGACCCCCAAAAATACACTTATAAAAGCACTTACAATAATAAACTTACATAAAAGGGTGAGTTTTGGAGTGTTCGAATAGCGAGGGTCCACTGTAAATATGATTAGTGTTCTAATAAAAATGCCAAATTATGAGAGATATTGAAAAGTCATTCAACACTAACCAAATAGCTATCCATATATGCGACACAGACAATAAACAGGCAGCCATGTCAATCATCTGGGTGTCTGAATGAAAGACAGCATCAATAATCCTTTCCTCACAAATTTAACAGATTAGTATTGGGTATAGGGGCAAGTTATGCCATGGAATACCTGGATTATATTACAGTACTATACATACTTATAAATATTTTAAAGTTTTCCTACCGTTCTTAAATTATCAGACTATACACAGGTTGAATAGCAGTTGTGCAATTCTCCTTTTTAGTGATTTGTTTCATCAGATTGTTGCTCTTTCCATAAGCATTATTGAATTTTATTTAATTATTTTTGCATTGAATTATTAATTTCTTGTTGCAATTTTTGTTGAAATTAAAAGTAAAGAAAACTCACCTTGCCATTCATTCAAATTAAAGTAAGATTTTTGAATATTAAAGTGTTATATTTCTTGCCAAGTCAATTTCCAGTGAGTTATCTTTTCTTTAAAGTGTGTATTGTGCAATTTTTGTTACTTATGCAGAGTAGTTAACATCGTTAATCCCAGTTAAGCTATATTGTGCTGTATACTTTCTTGTGTTCTTTTCTTTTTAAATTCTCATTCATTGTCTGAAATCATGTCTCAAGTAAATTCAGGAGATAACTTTATGTATTCTGCCAGTCAAAGCTATAATGATCAAGAGTTAATAAAAAGTCCTCATAGTCCCTTAATGATTGAAAGACAGTACAGTGGTACCTCGACTTACGATGGTCCCCAAACTCACCCTTTTATGTAAGTTTATTTTTTTAAATGCTTATGTAAGTGTAATTTTGGGGGTCTAAAAGGACTAGTCTATTTTACAACATTTCTTAAGGAGATAAATTCGTTTGGTAATGGCACTTGAACAGCATTCTGGAATGAAAAAATATCGTAAGTCGAGGTACCACTGTATTTAGCTTTTGAGCAATATGTTTGTTCTCCCAGCTTGCATCCGAGATTTGTCACAGTGCTGCGGAATGTGAAGTTCAGATTAAGTTTTTGTAGACTTGCGAGTTATTTGTTAACATAGCCGAGCGGTAGGCACTAGTAAAACTGTCACTCCTGTCTGGAATTCAGTCCCTACAATATCTTGCACGCAAGATAGTGTCACCTTACCTAGGGCGTCTGAAGGTACCCCAGACAACCTTGAGTACTGAGACAACTATCCCTGCGATGGCACTTGTTAAAGTAGTAGTTCTCCCCAGGGGATGCCTTGATAAAGAAAGACTACAGTGGACCCCCGAGTAACGAGCAAAATTCATTCCAGAAGCCTGCTCAAGTGCCATTACCGAACGAATTTACTCTCTTAAGAAATAATGTCAAGTAGGTTAGTCCATTTCAGACCCCCAAAAATACACTTACAAAAGCACTTACAATATTATACTTACATAATTGTACGATTTCCGGGGTGCTCGTTACTCGTGGGTCCACTGTACTTGTAATGAGTTATTCCATCTCTTGCTGATGCACAAGCCATTGCAGAAAGTAGTTCTGTTGCTAGTGTACTCGCTAGAGTGCCAGTTGTTGTCCCTTGTGGTCCAGATAGTGATCTTATCCCAGTTGACAGTAAATCCTTGAAGAGTAAAGTGTTGTATGTTGAGAAATTATTACTTGCAGTAAGAGATAGTGAGAGCCATTTCTCCCTTGCTAATATTTCGTGTTACAGAGTTAACTATTTCAGCCGGGGAGAGTTCAATCCACTACACCGAGCCTGTTCATTCCTTCAGTAGGAAAGTGATTATAAGCCTTGAGCTAAAGATAGAAAATCAGAAAATCCAGTTTAGAACTGAAGTTATTGACTGTGTTTTGTTATCAGATTTCCAGTATCTAGTAAGATTTTTGTGTGTTCAAGTTCTCTTCGAGTTCTGAGTTTTAACAGTATGACCCGTGTGCACCAAGTCTATCTTTTCTGTTAAAACGTCTTCCCTGTAAATATTTATTCTTCCTCAGAATTCGTAGAGTGCATGAATACAGATTGATCGATCAATTTTATCAGTTGAAATTGTAATATAACATGTAATGCATTACAATTAAATTAAGAACCATTACATCAAGACCCATTACAATTACATTAAGAACCATTACATCAAGACCCATTACCTTAAGACCAGTGATAGTAAGATCAGTTATTACTATCTATTCAGTCGATTTAATCCTGTTATAATTTTCTTGATTAGTTCTAAGTTATAAATGTGTTTGCTTTGTATAGAATCATCCCAGTATCACATACCTGTTCAGTCTATAGAGTTGTATTGTATGTCGAGACGACATACGGTAGTGTAACCGAGATGTCACATATATTATATGTAATATACCAGCCTTTATATGTAAGATCCCTTGAACTTGTCACGCTCCTTTATGACGTCACAATACCCGCTGATGTGAGAGGCGTCCACCCGGGCATTGCTCTCATTCCCGCACTAGGCGTACAACTGAACAGAAGTGGTTGGGTACTCTTCCTCTCTTACTTAATATATCCTGTTACCACCCACAAGGAGTTTCCCTTTGACTACCTTTTATCTCCACGAACCCCACATGATAAAATAAGTTCCTTTGCAGTAAAATTAAAACACACGATCATGTCTTCGTCTAGCATACATGGTACAAACCTGTTAAATACAGTACAAAAAAGAAATGCATTTGGTGACAAAACACAAAAGGAAAAAAACAAAATCCAAAATTCAGTCATTATTCCTATACATACAGGACAATTAACACAATGACAAAATCAGAAAATATCACATTTCTTGTCATATTTTTTTTTCAATGTAAGCATAATACAAATAACAAATGTGCATATACAAAATTAAGTTATTTAATAAAAAAAAAGATGAAAAATTCCAAAATTAACTTAGTCGGGCCTGGCATGAGATGTACCAGCAGAAGAAAATTATTTTATTAAACTTTTAGAATTAAAATTGTCAATGTTCATTTTATTTGGATCTCCTGTATACAGTACAGTATGTAAATCTATACTTGAGGCTAAAACACTTACCTATACCTAATCTGAATTGCTGTATAATATTAGCATGATGTCCCATTGCAGACACTGCCATGTGCCCATGTGGACCAATGGCTGAGCTATGATGAAGGGCTAAACAGCCAAGGCACCGTGCTATCCCCATGGCAGCCACACAATAAATGTATCTAGAATACAATAAAATATTTGTAATATAATCCAGGTAAACTCCAGGTTAGAAGAATTATATAAGCAAATAACAGTATGATATAAGCCATACAGAAAGTACAATGTAAGCCACACAGAAAGTACCATATTAGCTACACTGAAAGTATTATATAAGCCACACTTAAAGTACCACACAAGCCACACTTAAAGTACCACAAGCCACACTGAAAGTACCACACAAGCCACTCTGAAAGTACCACACAAGTCACACTGAAAGTACCACACAAGTCACACTGAAAGTACCACACAAGCCACACTGAAAGTACCACACAAGCCACACTGAAAGTACCACACAAGCCACACTGAAAGTACCACACAAGCCACACTGAAAGTACCACACAAGCCACACTGAAAGTACCACACAAGCCACACTGAAAGTACCACACAAGCCACACTGAAAGTACCACACAAGCCACACTGAAAGTACCACACAAGCCACACTGAAAGTACCACACAAGCCACACTGAAAGTACCACACAAGCCACACTGAAAGTACCACACAAGCCACACTGAAAGTATCACACAAGCCACACTGAAAATATCACAAAAGCCACACTGAAAGTACCACACAAGCCACACTGAAAGTACCACACAAGCCACACTGAAAGTACCACACAAGCCACACTGAAAGTACCACACAAGCCACACTGAAAGTACCACACAAGCCACACTGAAAGTACCACACAAACCACACTGAAAGTACCACACAAACCACACTGAAAGTACCACACAAGCCACACTGAAAGTACCATACAAGCCACACTGAAAGTACCATACAAGCCACACTGAAAGTACCACATAAGCCACACTGAAAGTACCACACAAACCACACTGTCACATCAGAACAAACAATTATTGTTCTAACTTTAACAGCCACGAGTTCTGAAGTATTATGTCAATAATCTGGAAGAACTAGACCTGTATGAAGCCTCTCCTGGCAGCTCTCTCACCTTAACAGCCACTCTTCACAACCATTAATATCTTCTATTCACTTTTTGCTTCCCATTAGCCCTTAAAATGTCAAATAACTTAAAATTTAAGTGACGGGAAGGGTAAAAATACAGCAAGGGATGTTGTTGTTGTTCACCGTGAAGGGCCACTACTGAGTGAGCCGTACTAGAGAGGCTAAGGTTAACTATTAGTAAGTAATTAAGTTTATTCAGGTACAAGTACACATAAATACAGTTATTTCCATTGGGTTCTTATTGCACTTCAGTTTATGATTGTAATAACATAACCTATGTAAACTAGCAATGAAATAAAATATTTGTATTTGTATGCAATTTTATGAGAAAAGAATAAATATATATAGTATTTTGCAAGCTCCTGATGTGTTGATTGCAACGCGAAAGGCCTGGGGCTATCATTCTACTCACCCCGTGGTTGTTTTGCATCCTGTATCGTTTGGATTGCGATATTTGCATAAAATATATATGAGGCCTGCCTCATGGTGAGCTTCGCTGGATGCTTGGTTCGTGTAGGATTGCGTGGTTCTGTGGGTTAGAGTGTCATGGGTTTTCGCTCACCATGAGGCGGGTCAAAGCAGCATGGGTTCGAATCCTTGGCTAGTCGCAGTGTTGTTATTGATCAATACCACATGTTCGTGGTCACAATAATATAAAATACTGCTCGTTGAGGCTAGTACACCAAATGGGGAGGAGAATGAATTTAGCTCAGAGGCACCCACACCACCGTATGTCCTCGGACCAAGAGTAACACACCTAGCTTGGCTGGGTGCTTGGTTCTTGTAGGATTGCGTGGTCCTGTGGGTTAGAGCGTCATGGGTTTTCGCTCACCACGAGGCGGGCCAAAGCAGCTTGAGTTCGAATCCTTGGCTAGTCGCTGTTGTATGTCATACTTAAGATAAGATAAGATTTCTTCAGATTTTTAACCCCGGAGGGTTAGCCACCCAGGATAACCCAAGAAAGTCAGTGCATCATCGAGGACTGTCTGTCTTATTTCTATTGGGGTCGTCAATCTTGTCCCCCAGGATGCGACCCACACCAGTCGACTAACACCCAGGTACCCATTTGCTGCTAGGTGAACAGGACATGTGTAAGGAAACACGTCGAAATGAGCTTTATCATACCTCTTCTTAAAGCTATGTATGGATCCTGTCTCCAGGTAGACTCCACTACATCAATTCCCAGACTATTCCACTTCCTGACAACTCTGTGACTGAAGAAATACTTCCTAACATCCCTGTGATTCATCTGGGTCTTCAACTTCCAACTGTGACCCCTTGTTGCTGTGTCCCATCTCTGGAATATCCTGTTTATGTTCATCTTGTCGATTCCTCTCAGTATTTTATACATATGTCATTATATCCCCCCTATCTCTCCTGCCCTCCAGTGTCGTCAGGTCGATTTCCCTTAACCTCTCCTCATAGGACATACCCCTTAGCTTTGGGACTATTCTTGTTGCAATAATAAATAATATAATCAAGGAGGAAGCACTAAACCCATAGGATTATACAGTGCCTGTGGGGGATGTGGAAGGCATTCAGGTTTAATTCAGGGAACTGGAGCACATATCCAATTCCCTAGATCAAGAGCCCCTCACCAGCTATTCTTGTTGCAAACCTTTGCACTTTCTTTAGTTTCCTTACGTGCTTGGCTAGGTGTGGGTTCCAAACTGGTACTGCATAATCCAATATGAGCCTAACGTACAGTGTACAGGGTCATGAACGATTCCTTATTAAGATGTTGGAATGCTATTCTTAGGTTTGCTAGGTGTCCGTATGCTGCAGCAGTTATTTGGTTGATGTGTGCCTCAGGAGATGTGTCTGGTGTTATACTCACCCCAAGATCCTTTTCCTTGAGGGAGGTTTGTAGACTCTGGCCCCCTAGACTGTACTCCGTCTGCAGTCTTCTTTGCCCTTCCCCAATTTTCATGACTTTGCACTTGGTGGGGTTGAACTCCAAGAACCAATTGCTGGACCAGGCCTGCAGTCTGGAGTTTACCTGGAGAGAGTTCCGGGGGTCAAGGCCCCCGCGGCCCGGTCTGTGACCAGGCATCATGGTGGATCTGTGGAAAATATTGGGTATTTTCCCGAAAGGTTATACTCGATAGCCTTTCTAATGTGAATATTCTTAATGTGTGGCTGTTGGTTCGTATTTTACTTGAGATGAAGACAGAACCATCCCGACGATCGCGTGGGTAAGCGGAGCTGGGTCAAGCGAGGGCAGAGAGTCTTGTGGGATAAGACGAAGAAGGTAGAACGATGGGAGAGTTCTGATTATAATGGAGACGGGAATCGGCGTTTACAACGACCAAATCGCGGTTAATGGTCTCTCTTCACAATAGTGAATATTGTGAATATTCGCCGGGCATAATGTGGGACATTAAGTCCAAGAAACTGCAATAATAGAGTGATAATGTGTTAAATAGTGACCGACGCCGCCATTACGGGTTTTTGATGGAGGAAATGTGCGTCGGTTTGATCAGTGTTCATCGTACACAATTATTAATGGATTAACTTCTAACGAGGGTAAATTAGTGAGACATTAAACCGTCGTGTGAATAGTGTTTAAAGTTTTACCTATAAACTGTAATAAAGGGAAATAGCGAGAGGAGATGAATCGCTACTCCCGATCAACCACATGTTAATTAAACGCCCGGTCCCGTGGGCGTAAGAGAGTTCAAGGAATCAATCTTCTCTTGACTCATCGGGACAACCACCAACATCATCGTCTTGCCGGAAGAATAATCTCTACCGAGCAGGACCACGAGATCCGTCGAAGAATAGCGACAAGAAGGCTGTTTCTTCCCCACTGTAAGTACTCTTATTATCTTAGCAACCGTCTGGCCAGTAGGTATGTTGGGATAATGTAGGTCTGCGGTGGGAATGATGAGGATCTCCAGTGAACACCCAAGACGCAGATAAAGGGTGAGTGAACATTAATTACCTGTACTCTTTCCTCTTGTTCCTCAATCAGTCCCATATCATATCACTAAACTATACAGTCCACTTAAAATTAATCATACCATAATTATTAGTATTATCTACTCAAATTTATTTATACTGGTCAAGGATAGATGTGGATTTAGAGTGAGAATATCGAAGGGACCCCTTGGATGCGACCAGGAGTGGGTCAAGTTTTCTCACACGCCTCAACGAGGGTAACCGCGGTAAAATTATACTAGTCGGTCAACTCCCAGGGAGATTATTTTGTTGTAAGTGGCGGTGAAACCCAGACAGGTAATCTCTTAATTCCCCACAGGATCAGGGCCTGATCAACCAGGCTGTTACTGCTGGCCGCATGCAGTCCAACGTACGAACCACAGCCTGGCTGGTCAGGTACCGACTTTAGGTGCCTGTCCAGTGCCTGCTTGAAGCAGCCAGGGGGTCTATTGGTAATCCCCCTTATGTATGCTGGGAGGCAGTTGAACAGTCTTGGGCCCCTGACACTTATTGTGTTGTCTCTTAATGTGCTAGTGGCACCCCTGCTTTTCTTTGGGGGGATGTTGCATCGTCTGCCGAGTCTTTTGCTTTCGTAGGGAGTGATTTTCGTGTACAAGTTTGGTACTAATCCCTCTAGGATTTTCCAAGTGTATATAATAATGTATCTCTCCCTCCTGCATTCTAGGGAGTACAGGTTTAGGACCTTCAAGCATTCCCAGTAATTGAGGTGGTTTATTACAGTTATGTGTGCCGTGAAGGTTCTCTGCACATTTTCTAGGTCAGCAATTTCACCCGCCTTGAAAGGTGCAGTTAGTGTGCAGCAATATTCCAGCCTAGATAGAACAAGCGACCTGAAGAGTGTCATCATGGGCTTGGCAATCCCTAGTTTTGAAGGTTCTCATTATCCATCCTGTCATTTTTCTAGCAGATGCGATTGATACAATGTTATGGTCTTTGTAGGTGAGATCCTCTGACATGATCACTCCTAGGTCTTTTACATTACTTTTTACCTCTATTGTGTGGTTGGAATTTGTTTTATACTCCGATATAGTTTTAATTTCCTCATGTTTTCCATATCGGAGTAATTAAAATTTCTCATCATTGAACTTCATATTGTTTTCTGCGGCCCATTTAAAGATTTGGTTGATGTCTGCATGGAGTCTTGCAGTGTCTTCAATTGAGGACACTGTCATGCAAATTAGGGTGTCATCTGCAAAGGAAGACATGGTGCTGTGGCTTACATACCTGTCTATGCCAGATATGAGAAAGAGGAACAGGATGAGAACGAGTACTGTGCCTTGTGGAACAGAGCTTTTCACCGTAGCCGCCTCAGACTTTACTCTGTTTACTATTACTCCTTGTGTTCTATTTGTTAGGAAATTTTAGATCCATCTACAAACTTTTCCTGTTATTCCTTTATCGTGCATTTTGTGTGCTATTACACCATGGTCGCACTTGTCAAAGGCTTTTGCAAAGTCTATGTATACTACATCTGCATTTTGCTTGTCTTCTAGAGCATTCAGGACCTTGTCATAGTGGTCCAGTAGTTGGGACATACAGGATCGACGTGCTCTAAACCCATGTTGCCTTGGGTTGTGTAACTGATGGGTATCTAGATGGGTGGCGATCTCACTTCTTCACACTTCACTTCACTCTCCAGATTGTTCTACTTCCTGACTACTCTAAGGCTGAAGAAATACTTCCTAATATCCCTATGACTCATCTGAGTTTTTAACTTCCAGAAGTCCCCTCTTGTTCTTGTTTCTCGTCTCTCCAACACTCTCCCCTCAAGGAAGGTTCCTTGATGCTGGTGTGGGACTCTTCATCTAAATAACTGGATCTGTGCTCCAGTTCCCTGAATTAAGCCTGAATACCTTCCATCCCCCCCACAGGCTCTGTATAATCCTACGGGTTTAGCTCTTCCCCTTGATTATAATAATATTCTCCAACAATCTGTCCCTATTCATCCTGGCAGTTCCTCTCAGTATTTTGAACATTGTTATCATATCCTCCCTAGTCTTCCTGTCCTCCAATGTCATCAGATTGAGTTTCCCCTAACTTCTCCTCATATAAATGTACAGAGATTCTTCATGGCACACATAACTTAATAAAACACCTCAATTACTGGGAATGCTTGAAGTTCCTCAACCTGTACTCCCTAGAACACAGGCGGGAGAGATACATGATTATACACACTTGGAAAATCCTAGAGGGATTAGTACCAAACTTTCACACGAAAACAAAAGACTCGGCAAATTATGCAACATCCCCCCAATGAAAAGCAGGGGCGCCACTGCATGATAAGAGACAACACAAAAAGTGTGAGGGACCCAAGACTGTTCAACTGCCTCCCAGCATACATAAAGGGATATTACCCCGGTGGCCTGGTGGCTAAAGCTCTCGCTTCACACATGGAATGCACGGGTTCGATTCCCAGTGGGGTGGAAACATTTCGACGTGTTTCCTTACACCTGTTGTCATGTTCACCTAGCAGCAAATAGGTACCTGGGTGTTAGTCGACTGGTGTGGGTCGCATCCTGGGGGACAAGATTGAGGACCCCAATTGAAATAAGACAGACAGTCCTCGATAACGCACTGACTTTCTTGGGTTATCCTGGGTGGCTAACCCTCCGGGGTTAAAGATCCGAAGAAATATTATCTTATCTTCTTATCTTACCCCTGGCTGTCTTCAAGAAGGCGCTGGACAGGCACCTAAAGTCAGTACCTGACCAGCCAGGCTGTGGTTCGTACGTCGGGTTGCGTGTGGCCAACAGGTACTCACCTAATTGTGGTT